>CACKRE030004881.1:143557-163050 GCA_902602495.3 Ectocarpus sp. CCAP 1310/34 | reverse complement strand
AACACAACGTGGTGCGATCATCCCCCTTGCGCGGAGTGAGGGTTCTCCATCCCGCACAGCATGATCTACTCGACCACCATTCATAGTTACCGCCAAAAAAAAAACAGAGGTAAAAAAAAAAAATCGGTATCCTGGTTGCCGAGTTCACGAAGTGAATTGGCTTGTTTTTCAACGTCGTTGCCAAGCGACGAAAACCCAATCCCGATGGCAAACACCGGGGGGGGCGGCTTGTTTTACAACGTCGTTGCCAAGCGCCGAAAACCCAATCCCGATGCGTTTGGGGGGGCTGTGCTGGGTGGGGGGCGTTAAAATCTAAACAAGGCTGATATGTAGGTCTGCTGTTTGTTTCAACGTGATGCTGTCCGGATTTTTGACGCGCGACATCTAGCCCCGATGCGCACGCCCCAACCCTCCCACGTCGTGTTGGATCCGCTTTTCCACGCCGACATTTTGTGGAAACCCACTGGACAACAGGACAAGCACCGCCACAAGAGCAGCAAGAGCAAGAAGGACGGCCGGGAGGAGGCGGCTCCGGAGTACGGGGGTAGGGTCACGGATGCCAAGAACTTCGCGCCCGTTACGAAAAAGGTGTGTGGTGCGGGCGGTGCGATTTGTCGCGTGTCACGCCTTGCTAGGCTTGTGACTGTGGCCATTTTGATCGTGTTTCTGGGGAATCTCCTGTGTACAGCAGTAAGGTGCGAGGGGGGGGCGGTGGAATGGCCAGGGAATACGATGAGCCGCTCACTAAGGTTCACTTCGGACTGTAAACGCGATACGTGCTTGGGCAGGCTGGATTTCGGACGTCCGCTTTGCTTCTGTGGTTGGGGTGATGTCCACCCGCACCTTGCCGGTTCCCTGCTGTAGTTTTTACCGCGAAGTCTCACCCCCTCCCCCCTCTATACCGCGTGCGGCACTGATGTTGCTGAATTTTACGTGGGCCTTGTCGACCGTTCGTGATGTCACTATTGGGCGGGTTTTTGGCGTGGGCGCCAGCAGACTGCGACGGATGAGCTTGCTGATTTCTTAGGCGAGAGCAGCGAAGGAGACAGCGACGAGGGCTTGCGGGAGCGACGCAAGGTTGTCAAGGCCATAAACCCTTCTGCGCTGGCCAACGCCGCCGCGGCAAGAGGTAAAGATCGGTCGCTGCACCCCGAGACTTGAAATTATCGTGTTAGATTCTTCAGCGCGGGGCGGGGTTACGGGGGTCAGGGATACCCTTGTGGTGGAATTTGAAGCTTTTTTTGGGAGAGGCATCCAGCTCTTACGTAGTGTCTTGCAGCCAGAGACGCGCGTGAGTCTTGAAGCGTACCCTCGTTGCCGGGTAAATCCCAGACCTCTGTTCGCCTTGTCCATGATGTCCAGGAAGACGTTCAGTAGAGTTTTTCGACCTCTTCGGCATGCCGTTCAGTGTGCCCTCCAGCTTCTGGTCTATTCTGGAGCACTTTTGACGTGCCAAAACAGTCATTTTCCTCGTCAGCCTTTTTTGCTTCACTTGCTATTGTCCATGCCCCCCTCCCCTCCCCCCCGTGCACGCCTCCCTTCACCCTCGGATCGTCCCGTCCTGGTACCCCTACGGCCGCGGGATACCGCCGTCAACGTGCACACCAGCAGACGATGCTACGGATTCGGACGAGATGCCTGCTCCGAGAACATCGAGGCTGAAGCGAGTCACGGCGCCGACCAAGGTTAGTCGAGGTTCATGAAGAACTCCGAGCGACCGTTTCGTGGTCCCTTGTGCCCGGCAGCAGCGCCCTTTGCCGCGATGGCAGCCGGTGGCTCCGAGAGCATCGTGCGCCCGCCGATCCCCCGGAAAAATCCCGAAGCGCAGTGTTTTTTTTGTGTATGAATGCCCGCGGGCCGTGTCTCTGTACCTTGGTAGATGCTGTTGCGTATGTGTTTGGTTGAAAATTTTCTGCGGGAGCGTGGTTAGCAGCAGGCAGCGGTGATTGCAGGGATTGCAAGGCGGCGGTGATATTGCCGCCCTTGGTGTGCTGCTCGTGTACAAGGGTAGATTGCAGCTTGGTAAGGTTGATGTGGTACTTCGTGTTTTGTCAGGTATTACGATGAGACCGTTCATTTGGAGTCAAGGTCGGCGGTCCGCTTCTCGTTCCCAAATAGCGGAGGTGGCGGTGGCAAGCGTTTTGTTCCGTGATACCATAATATTTTCTGAGATTTAGGTAATTCTGCCGTGTGCTCGAAGGTCTTGGCCTCGCCCCCCCCCAATCCGTTCTATCAAGATTGTACAGCACCCTTCTGTGTGCTGTCTACACCTGAAAAAACACGACTCCAACATGAGCCCTGGTAACACTACTCTATCCCGACCCTGGACACCGTCGCCCGGGAAACTCGAACCGCACCCGCTTCCCGCCGTCAACAGCCGATCGCGAGGCCCCCTTCGACTGCCCAGCCTCAGCAATCTTCGATCGGCATTGCCGCCTCCTCCAGACATCAGCGGCCATCTCCTGATGACACCAAAGGGTCTAGCGTTGCCAAGGTGATCGGTAACGTCAAGGGGAAGGAGGACGTAGAGGAGGAGCCGTCCGCCGTGAGGGACACGGAGAATGACGCGGAAGAGGAGATGGAGGAAAGCGAGGTGGCGCGAACTGCAAACGAGGAGGAAAAGGGGGATGGGGCTGAGGGGGAAGAGAGCGCTGCGGCGCACGGCGGGGGCACGGAGCCCCTTGCAGCCGGAAACGAAGGTGGGGACGAGGCGGACGGTGTTAGTGAGGGCAAGGTTCCATCTGAGGCAGACACAGCAGCAGCAGCAGCAGCGGTGGCGGCGGTGGCGGCAGAAACTTCGATAACCCCCGAGTCCTCCTCAAAAGCAGGTGACGAAACGGCGGAAGGCGGAGGGGGCGAACAGGGAGGAAACCAGGCTGTGCCGGCGGAGGAGGAGCATTCCCAAGCGGCGGGTGAAGGACATGGTTCTGCGGACGGGCAAGCCCATGACGAGGGGCGGGAGGAAAGTAGGGGGCGGGAGCAAGCAGCTGGGGCGGTGAGAAAGGAAGAATGGGAGGCCGAAGCGGCGACAGCTGCAGAGCAGGTGCGTGGTGTGCGTGCTCTGTTTCCTGATGGTCTGCGCTATGATTGCGTCCAGAAATGAGGTACCCCTCAGTGCTTGTAGCAGAGGAAAACATGTTGCTTGATTTTTTGCTTTGCTCCGAGGTTAAAGCGTGCCTCGTTACAGATTATGAGAAACCTGGTGGCGAAACACCCAGGTTTTGGTTGGTTGCTGCTCTTTAGTGGCCGAAAGAACGGTTGAAAAGTCTTGGCTCCAGTGATTCGACGCACTCTCCTTGTCTTGTGAGCGGTGTACTGCTCTCTTGCCAGCAGCGTCGTTGCCTCAGGCTACAAACGGCATCGTTCACCCGACCGATGGCTTGGTTGCGTGTGAGTTCGTCTGAAGCGGTGACCATTGCCGACAGAAATGTTGGCACAATTTCGAGCCATCCTGACGAACGCTGGACCTATCTCGTTTTTGACCGCCTAACAGAAGGACGCTACACAAGCAAAGGTATCCAGTTCTCCTGCGGCGAAGGCCTCAACGGTTGCGGGAAACGACCCACCGCCGGCACACCTTTCGAGAGATACTTCGGATATAGAAGCGAAAGAAAATCCCCAGGAAGCCGACGTAAACGGAACAGCTGGCGACGACACTGTTGTCAGGGTTGATCAGGCGACCGACGCTGGCGACGACGGCGACAACTACACCGATGGTCCTCCGCAGGCCGATGCTGCGTCGGAGGAGGTCGGGCCTACTGCGGAGGTGGACGACGGCATCGTGTCAAAGTCTGTTGATGCCGCCGTCGATCAAGAGGCTGTCACAGTTCAGCGGAAAGCGGGGGACGAGCACCTAGCTAACGGCGATAGTGGACCAGAGCAGGAAGTGGCGGCCGTGCCTGGAATCGAAAGGGCGGAGGCGGACGATGCCGTGGTCGACGAGCACGACGAGACCGGAGCGCGAGGACAAGAGTTGAGTGGTGGCGAGAGCGGCGGGGAACTCGGCGCTGACGTGGGAAGGGAATCAGCAGTGGTCAGGATAATAGATTGCGGCGGTATAGATGACGAACCGGGTGCTGAAGCCCCCGAGCCCGGAGTGACGATCAATGACGACTATGTCGGAGAGGGAAGCCTGGGCGGCCCGGTTGCGGAGGATTTTTTCGCCGAAGACGTTAGCAGCGGGGAGGACGAGCTATACCCGGGAACTGCGACGGCTGCTGGGGGCGAAGTCGTTTCTGCTGAAGGAGGTGTTGCGGACGATGATGGCGCTCCTGCCGGTGATCACCCGCCTTCCCCGCGAATAATCGCGACAAGCCTTGAGGCTGCCCCCCGGGGGGGGAACGAGAAACGCCTCGGGTTTCCGCCGTCCCCCGTCGCGACACAGCGGAAGGAAGCTGCGGTAGGGGCAGCCGCGGCTGGCGGGGACGTTGGGCTTAGCAAAGCAGCGAAGGCGGCGGTTGAGGCGGCTTTGGCGAGCGCCCAGTCGTCATCGGCAAGGCGTTCGAGCCGGTCTTCGCGGAATGCGGACGATAGCAGTTCGAAATCGCGCAAGAAGAAAAAGAGCCACAAGGAGCGGCGACGAAAAGACGGCGGCAGCAAGAGCGGGGGCGAGGATGGTCCTCGCGTTGTCAATGGTAGACGTAGCGGCAGTATCGGTCCCTCGGATGTCGATAGCGGAGAGAAGCTATCATCGTCCAAACGGCATCAACGCAAATCCGCTGTTTGACAGGTAATCAAGTCAGACATTTTCATGATGGTTTGCTAATGTCTCTTGCGGCAGATTGGCGTGGGCGCCATGGGCCCTGTCTTTTGGCTGCGATTGGTTGCGCCACCAGCGCATATTTTGACGCCGACTTGTGTCGGCAACTCGCGGATGACAAACAACAATTTTGCCCTGGAGATTGATTCATCCCAGGAAGGACGGTGCGATCAATGGTGTGTGCGTGGGTAACGGGGGCGAGGAGACCATATTTCGTCACGTCGAGTGGATCTCTCCAATCTCCCCCCGCAACTCACGGGTTGTGTTCGTGGACTCTGCACTTGCACAGATCCTAGTTAGTGCGTTTTACCGGAAGTCGAACGCGCATACGATCAAAGAATCCCGACAAGTCCGTTGGTTGTTGCATGGATAACGGCCACGGTTGCGTTGTAGCCTGACGTGACGCTTGTTTTCACATGCCCACTGGTGCGACCGCAGTACGTGACGACGAGTCGCCAGTCCCAGGATGCCACCGATTACCTCCACATCTCAGGCTCAGAAACACACCATTTTCGCATGTAAAACAGCTTGCCGCACAGTAAATAACGCCTCTTGAACACAGTAGTGCATTCCCTCTGCCACAAACCACGTGTACATTTCGATGTACACGAATCGACCCTTCCTGGAAAGTGCTCGGGGATGAAGAGCAAAACTCGCTGTTGAATTATGTGTGAAAGAGATACATACGTAGATGCAGCCAAAACAAGGAGAAAAACGACAGAAAAACGAAGACCTTCGCCAAAACGTATTTTCCATGGCTGTCCTCGTGAACGGTTTTTCATGTCGGAATAATTTCCCGCATTAACCAGAAACCACGGTTCAAAACAGAAATTTTTGGGCGGTAAACTGGCCACCACGGCATGCTCCATGTGGTAACTGGCCACCACGGCACAGCAGTACAGTAACTTTTTGGCGGTAACTGGCCGCCACGGTAGATTAGATTCCGTACGGAAACTCGTCACCACGGTAATTTTATGTACGGAAACCAGCCACCACGGTGATGCACAGCAACGTGCATGTGTTACCGTAACTGGTCACCACCATGTATATTGTACAGTTAATCACACCGAGGCATGTATGTAGAGTCCTGATTCGTTTGCTTGCTTTCAAGTGTTCCCTAAGGGTGTGGTCACCGCACACCAAACGTGCGCGGCACGTTCACCGAGCATCACACCCGTCAAACAAAACGGTCGCATAGTCTGTATCCATTTCATTGCACCGGCAGGCTCTCTTGGCCTCAAGACGACGTATGTATGTCCATCGCTGCGCCAAGTAATATGTCATCAACAGGACAACCAAAATCTAAGCGCTGCTTTCCTCATCCACCGAGAAACCAACGGTGGAAATGTTCAACGGTTCAACAAACAATAATAGAGAACATCAAACCATGAACGTGGGAGAAAAAAGGGTGGAGCGGGGTTCCAACCCTTGACCTCGCGCAGGTTATTGGATAAAAGGCGTACTTCTTGGCCTAGAGGGACACACGAGCATTTTGCTGTGGCAACCGCTGATGATGCAACTGGTGTTTCTGTGCGGTAGATGGGATATTATTGTTCTTACGGAAACGTACTTACTCCGCGGTAACTCGAAGGCACAGGAATTCCGATTTTTGCGCGGTTATTTTTTGTACGGTAATGGGGCACTTCAATTTGTTCGTTAACGGTTTGGGCGTTAACGGTAAGACCAATTTATCACGGAAACAAATTGGATGGGAACGGTATTCTCATTTCACGGAATCGCGAGAAACGGTGATTACCTTGGTTTTACTGCGATAAAACTACCGCGGAGAACTTAACGAGGACAGCCCTGGTATTTTCCCGTTTCTTGGCACTTTATACCATTTGATGGCCGCCCTTACGTGCGCTGTCGAATCGAACAAAGTTTCTGGACGCTTTGCGAGAAGATGCGGAAGACGTGCGGCATGTTGTCGTGGCCAAGATGTTACCGTGATCTTTTGGCTCGCCAGCGCACGTTACGGGTACGGGCGACCTCTGTGATATCCGCGTGCGCATGAAGAAGCCGCCGAACGCCGCAGACCATGGGTAGGGCTATACGGGGAAGAGCTATATGAAGAACCCTGACCACAACTTTCCCGATCAATGTCAAGCCGCGGTACCTAGTGAGCACGACCATGAGCGACACCACTCGTCACCCAAGGATCTTCGGGGTACAGCAGTTTGTTTCTCGGTGCAATGACCAAATCAGAAAATTGCGTGGTCCGTTTGTACTGCCGGTCTGACCCACTGCACCGGCCCCGCCGAAAGGGTGGTGATCGGGTCCATCTAAAATAGCTAGGAGGAGGTGTTTGTGGGAAACGATGGGGAGGGGTCGAGATTCGTGGCCAGATTGGTTACACGCACAAAGCTGTGCGGCGGAATAACGTACCGTTCCGAACAGGCACGTGAACTCAGCACTCCCTCCCGTTTTCTCAGTTTGTGTCCCCCGTCGGCATCTTGCAACATCGTGGGGATCCACATCGTGGCGGCCCTCTCTCTCCTGTGCCCTACCCCAAGAGGGCGAAGAGAAAGGTGCACCAGCACACCAACTGGTTATGTTTATGCTGCAGGACCATGAGGTGCTAGTTGTTTTTCGCACAAGATTCTTCTACCCTGATGAAATCGACCCTCACGGCCGAATCCTGTCGAAGGTGAGCGCACGGTCGCGATATCTACCCTGCGCGGTAGTTGGCTCCTTAGAGGAAGATCGCCTCGTATGCATTGATCTCATTACCGGAAAGCTTACAGTAGTTGTAAAGTCAGGTGTGGACAAGGAAGTACCACAAGTACTGGCAGTCGTTATGATGCAGCTACGAGTGTAGCGGGAGCAAACCATATGGTGTGTACAGGGAAATCTTCGTTGGACCGCTCCACAGCAGTGACTGTGTTTTCCGATCAGCTGTGTCTGTGTGCGCTGTCTGTGTGTGTTCCAATCGATTGGGCACTGCTTTAGATCTTTGCCTCCTCAAGTTCACGAAGACATCAAACTAATGGAGCGAGTTGTTGAACCCGGAAGGATTCAGAGGATTCAGGAAAGCTTTAGGAGAGATGGTTTCACCTCGTTGTCGTGGTCCTTGCTGTGCTTCACAAATTGCTCACCAAGATGTGTCTACTGCTGTACCTGGTCATGTGGCTGCCATACACCCACAATGTTTCATGCCCAGAACAGTGATCTTTCGTTAGTGGAATTGCTGTGCGAAGTGAGTTAGCATGCTCCTCGTAGAACTGCTTGGGATATGGTTTCTTATTGGCGACGAGGTCGCCTGCTGGTGCCGTTTCTGGTGCTCCGTGCAAATCGATCGACAACGATTTATGAATCGCAGAGGACAGCTGGGAACGAATGGGAGGGTGAGCATGTACAGGATATTCCGTGGAGAGTATGAACGGAGGGATAAACGGGACTGTTTTGCAGCATCCTGCCTCTCCCCCTTGTTCGGTAGGCCGCTTTGCGATGCCGTGATGCCTGTCTAGTTGTGTAGCTTCCACTGGGAGCAACGTCTTTGTTGTTTTTGTGCAAACAATGTTCCACGGTCACGGAGCAGCAGTCTACGAGACGTGTTCTAGTGATTTACTGATGACTCTCCCGTCTTTGGCCGAGCAGGGAAGTGCGAGAGCTTCGGTTACAATGCAGGAAACTCTCCAGCAGCAATGACGAGCTACAATTGGCCGCCGATGCCAGGAGAAAGGAGGTGAGCGACGGAACGGTTCCAAGATCTGTCTTGTGTCTTTGCTGCTGGTGAACCTCACCGGTAGCTTGTACTGTAAGATCCGATGAGATGTGTTATACGTATCGCCACATCAAGGGTTGTGCACCTTGTTGCTGTGACACTTGAAAAGGTGCAAGCAACCAGAAATCACATCAGCCTGATGCAAGCCTGTGGGATCTCCGAAAGCGGACGAATCGTCATGTGCGCCAGATATTGCCGTCGGTTTTCTCGGTGCATGCTTCCTCATGTGTATGGAGCCCCTTTCCTGCCCACCTGTCTACTTGCTGTCCCTGCGTCCAAAACTCAAACGTGGTTTGTGTGGTTTGTCGTACGATGGGCAGGCTTGTGCGTCCAGAAGGAGGGCCGACGCCGCCCAAAAGGAGCTCGAGGCGGAGCGGAAGTCCGGCGTGGTGCTGAGGAGGGTCCGTGATGCTCTACAGGTGGCCGCGGCCGCGGACAAAAAGTTGATCGGCAGGTGCAATGCCCAGTTGCTGTTGCGGCAGCCAAAGAAGGGGCCCAGTTGTGTTTGCATGGTGCTGCAGGATGTGCGGGAACATCTGGCGCCCCCGCTCATCCTCCAGTTTACGTCCACGATTGAGGCGCGGTGCATATATTGTGAACAGCCGAAGGCTCATGGTATGGGTTGCAAAAATATGGCAAAACTACGGTCATACACTCGTTTGCCTCCCTCATCTCTGACCCCTAATACTCCCTGTTGTACAAAGCTCACCAACATTGTCTACCCCCCCGCCCCCCCCATGCACGGCTATGAGTACATCCCCCCGCCCCCCTGCACCGACACCTCTAAAATTATTTTCTCGTGTGTGACACCACAAATTGATTGGACAACCTACATATGCGGGTGAATGAACTCACGACAAAGGCTTCAGGGGCAGCTGTGCAAGGGGTCGCCCAGCTCCCGCCTCTTGGACAAGGCGCGCTGCCTCAAGGGGACCGTTGAGGAGCTCGAGAGTAAGGTACGAGCAGCCTTGAACACTGAATCCGCCCCTATTCTTACTGGTGTTTCCTCAGAAACTCATCACCAATAGCTCGTAGCCCGTGATCACAACCCGGACGCAGGAAAGCGTACCACAAATATTACACGCACGGAAGGGGGACACCACGGAGGAAGGTGAATGTGCTGTCAGTGAGTCCTTGTCCAGACCACCGCTTCCTCGTCGAGGTTACACCAGGACGAACGGGGAATGGAACGGACTGTCGTGCGGCGATAGCCCGTTGAGCGTCCCTTCCCCCCCCATGTCGAACGCTTTCGTGAGCTACAGAGGATGTTATTGTAAGCGCTTTTACTGTCGTCCATCAGCGCTACGACAGGGAGTTAGAGGGGATCGGGTGAATGGTCAGTCGAGTCGCGTTTTGGAGTCCCCTGCCTTCTTTGATTGGGGGAAGAAGGAAGGACAGAAAATTAGCACACCTCTACGTGCAACTCGACTACTTCTGTCACTTCGCACCACACACAGAGTGTGTTCAGCCTGAGCGTGGGAAATTAACCTCTCGATTTGATCATTGGGGGGCACGCGCGCCGACCGACCGGCGCCTGACGGCAACCAACCCGCTCTAAGGCCCCTCTTTTTGTATCAATGCTGTGTAAAGGCCGAAACCAAAGCGCGGATAAAGCAACAATGGCGTGAGCCGACGCCGACACAGGCAGCACTGTTTTGTCGTTCCAACCGCGCAAACAGGGCGATCCTTACCCTCTCTCGATGTCGATTCATAACGCAACATGTACCAACAGCCTGCTTCCCTGTCACCTACCCCTTTTTTGACAGTCGACCGCGCAGGCTGAGGCTCTTAGCGCTAAGACGGCTGAGTTGGAAGGGTCGAGGCGAGAGGCGAGAGCGTTGGCGGCTGCCCTTGGAGTCAGAGCAGAGAAAGCATCGCCGGCTGGAGACGCTACAGTGAGAGCAACTCAGCAACGTGGTTTGGCGTTGACAACGAGCAAACTTTGGGGCCGTAGCGTTGTTGTTGGAGGTGGACCGCGACCACAAGTACAAAACTATATTTATGTTGTCCGTTTGCAGGGGCCCGTCACCGTCGACGAGTTGTTGGAGGTGGGCCGATCTAAGCTGATGAATCACGACCTCGCGTTGGGCATGGCGCGCCTTTCCGAGGCGTCGGAAGTCCTAGCCTCGGAGAAACAGGTGCTGGCGCTCGTCGTCGTCTCGTTGTGGCATGTGTTTGCCGTGCTAGAAAGAAAGAGACCCATGGTGTAGCCTCAAGCTGCTACAGGAAATGAAATGGGGAGAAATATGCATACAGGCAAGAAAATATCGTGTAGAAAAGTAGATGCGGCAGAACCGTGAAGAGCGCCCGAGTGTTTGGGGGTGCCTACGTTGGGAGTAGGAACGGCGCTTCGCCTCGAAAAGAATGCGTAGTCGATGGTCAATACTTGAGCCACCCCGCCCTGTCTCCCAGCCCGTGCTCCTCACCTGTAGTCAAGCGTTTGTGCGGATGGTATGGTCAAACTCTTCTTCCCTGTGGCACAGCAATGCATGCACCACGCAAGTGAGGCTTGCGTTTTCGACCGTGGGTCCATGCCTCGTCCGTGTGACCACTGCTGGTGCTACTGATGCTGCTGCTCCTGGTGGCTGTTGCAGCTACAGTACCCCGATAAAAGTGGTCCTGATTTCATGTCTGTTTCATCGATGAAAGCGTAGGAGCTGGAGGACGTGCTGGTGAAACAAACGGCCGAGATCGAGAGGTGCAAGGCCCAGGCTAGTGAAATTCGGGGCGAACTTGAGCGGGAGAGGAAAGTGGCAGATGGTCACCGCGCGGCGGCGGCCGAGGCAAACGCCTCCACCAGGTGGGAAATAGAAATGCGAGACCTACCGCCCACCCGCCCTCACCTCCTTAAGCAGAGCAATCTGTAAATGCAACTAGTGAGTGTACCATCAGCTACAGAATGAAGATCAGAATTGGCTCATGCATCGGTCTGGGGACACCTAGTCATCTTCGCTTTCAAGGAATATGGCAGAAAACATATGGCTGGAGGTGTGGAAACCAGGATATAAGTATCTTAGGGGTAATGATACACATGCGACCAGCAAAGATCGTCGGACTACATAAACAATGTTCTATCGTCCGAAAATATTTGCCAGGAAAGATTCACAGAATACCGTGACTATTCATGTGACTCTCGGACATGGGGAGATGGAGGAAAAAGCGCCCCACGTTAATCACTCTCGAACCTTCCACCTTTCTTGAACTAGCGAAGTCGAGACTCTCGGCTACGCTTGGCACTTCTTCGCCACAATCCAAGAAGAGCGATTTCACCTCCGTTGGTGAACGGTTATTCACCACTCCGGGACCCTTTCTCGTAACAGAGAACGAGTATGCTCAGAGGCGTTCTAAACAAGGTGGTGATGAGTGCTATTTGTGAGGGAAACCTGCTGTTGAAGCTATGGAGGCAGTAGTTGTCGTCATTGAGATGCGGAGCGATCAAGAGGGCAGCCGCTGTTTTTCCATTCACCACAAACGAGGCGTACACCCACCCACCCGGTCGTCTCGCTCTCTCGAGGGACCATACATATACAATGCTAGGAGTTTTCGTCTGGCCTTCCTCCACTGAGAGACTTGAGAGACGGAAGGGAGATTTTCGTCCGCCAATAGCACCTCACCGCCGACTTTGCCAATAGCGACAACAACTGCAGAGACAGGTGCATACATCACACGCAAGCGCGTACATACGTTTACGTTCTCGTCGTTCAGGGATGATCTTTTCTCAACCTTGTCGGATTGCCTTCGCGTTGCTGTGTGTGTGTACTTGAACGACAGGGAAGCAAGGGGGCTTGCAGAGACGTTGCGATCGAACGAGAAGAAGCTGCGTGAAGAGTTGAAGGTCGCTGCAAGGTGATGGGCGGACAATATCAAAACTTTTGCCTACTACGCGTGGAGCGGAAGCTAGAGGAAGTAGATATGCCATGTACTTTTACAAGTGGGGGCCGTCCATAGCTAGTAGTGCCACCGTCGTCACTATCCGACCTATGGCGGCGTTCTGATGCGGGCGCATGGGTTGAAACACCAGGATCGACTCGACCTTCTCGCGTCATTCTGTACGGTGTTAACTACTCCTAGTAGACAATGCTTGGCTGCCGCCGCCATTTGAACTGAGATGCAACGCCAATAGCCGCTGTTGGTTTCGTACGGAATACGCAGTTGAGAATTTGTTGCGACGAGAACGCCCTCAGCGAGGAAGGACAACCCTCCCGAAACAGAGAAAGAGAGAGAGAGCGACATGGGCCTTTCGGACTTACTTTCGCGATCACCCGAGGTTTACCACTCCTGCCTGCCCACCCACCCGCCTTATCGCAAGCCGACGCGAGGAGCTGGAGGGGAAGCTGGCGACGCTCTCTGAGGCTGCGGACCGCGGGGAGGTCATGAGGGCGAAAGCGGATAGTCTGCAAGCCGAGCTGGATGTGAGAAGACGAGAAAAGTCGCACTAATGCTCAGGGTCCAAAACCTATGCCACGGGGCCGGGTATAGAACCGATCACCGCCGTGGATACCATAGCCCCCCGCGGGGGGTTGTCGAGCGTCGTGTTTCATTTGTAATTCGCCACAGTGCAGCAGTGGGACATTAAACGACACAGCGTGGAGGCGAAAACTCTGACGCTCTCCGCGACGCCATTCCATTCCGGGATGGACGCAGCCGCAGCTACCGCCCTCAATTTTGTCTCCCCCATGCTTGTTTCGTCGACTGACCCTTATTCTCTCCGTCCCCTCGCTCCCTCCCTCTCCCGTGCTCCACCCTACCGCTCTTGCGGCTAAATCACGTGCCCTATTCCATAAAAAGGCGCGCGAGACGGCCCTCTCGACGGAAAAGCAAAAGAACGAGCACGTAGCTGCACAGCTTGGCGCCTCAAAGGAAAGCTTACATCGAGCCCAACAGGTGCTTCGTTGCTGTGGGTTTTGACGCGATTGATGTGGCGGAGCGCTGCGGAGACCTTGAGTCGCCATGTTGTTTCTCCGTCTGCTGGCATGCCGAGACATCGAGTGAGGAGTCAATGATTGCCTGTTACGTCCGATGCATGAAATATTGACCCCCCCCCGGCGACTTCGTCGCTTGGCAACGACGTTGTAAAACAAGCCAATTCACTTCGTGAACTCGGCAACCAGGTAACCGATTTTTTTTTTACCTCTGTTTTTTTTTGGGGCGGTAATCATAATGGTGGTCAAGTAGATCATGTTGTGCGGGGTCGAGAAGCCTCACTCCGCGCAAGGGGGATGATCACACCACGTTCTGTTAAAATGGTCAAGCACCCTCGAGGCAGTTACACAGTGCTTACAACTGTCTCAGGAAGTGAAAGCACTAGAAAATACATTAAGCCATACGCAGCTGTCGTCCGTATGCAAGGAAGTAAGCACAAGATGCCGAACACCCTTAGCAGGATGCAGCGCACCCTTCATGCGACTCGCCGAATATCTCACGGCGCTTCGCGCTTGGTGATGTGAGAGCCTGGTCCGGTGAGAACCCGGCGTGCTCCGTCCCGGCTTTGTAGGGATGCGAGGTCAATGGTCTAACGACTACGGCATGCACGACTATGAGTACACCCCTCCCCCCCGGCGATACTTTGGCGTTCTTCCCTGCGCTCATTGCGACTTTTTACGGCATGGCAGCGGCTTGAAGAGCTGGAGGGCGTTATGCGCGAGAACAGACGCCTTGAGGCCCTCCTGCAGGAGGAAGCGGCCCTGCAGGCTTCATTGAGGGAGGACGTCGACGTCGCCAAGGAGGTACAGCGACAATTCGCGGGGAGAAATGCCTTGGTCGATCGATTTGTTCCGTCGGTTCATGCGTCCGTCTCACTACCCGCAGTACACCCCCCCGGCATATTTATCCCCATGTGTCGCACGCGGTACAGGTTTTGGGGTGTTGGGTGCGCCCGGGCCTCCCTGAAGAGCGGAGTGCTTGTGTTCCCCCTCGCATGCGCCGTGCTGAGTCAGTGCATCCAATGCCTCCTGGGTTCGTGGTGTAATCCCGTTTTTGTCACCTTGGCTCTAACACTGTTGTTCTGGGAAGGGAGTAACTACATGGGAGAGTGCCAGGTACATGAAGTAAATTGTACGGAAAGTGGGTGGAAAGCGCCGGGAATTGTGAGGCGTGGATGGGTTGAGCTGCTTGGGATGTCTTTTTGCTGGCTCGAAGCTCGAATTTGCTTGCTCGAAGCTCGAAGTAAAGCGTCCTCGCCCCTAGGAAGATACCTATGCTATGTCCGGACTTCCACATGGCGAAATGTGATATCCTCAAAACACCAGGAGCGGCGCGTCGCAGTTGCGGAAAGGGCTGAGCTGATGCGGGGGCTGCGGCAGGCGAAGGTCTTCAATGAAGAACTTGCGAAGGTATCTATTCTTCGCTGAAGCAGAGAGGACACGCACCTATTGACAAGGAAGCTCTTGGGTGGGAGATTTTGCTATTGAGATGTATCGTCATGTCCTACCCTTGACCACCCCCGCCCGGGTCCTAATCTTTACCGCAATACTACTCCGTGCCTAAACGGGTTTTCGTGGCCATGGTCGACGGGCGATGGCCAAATAGCAAACCACGTCAGTAAACCGTCGCCCCAGTTACACCTTCCCTTTTTTGTGGCCGATCTATCAGGGCAAGGAAAAGGCGGAAGAGCGTGAGCGAGCAGCACGCGCCCAGTGCATCAATATGAAGGAAGGAAAGGTGCATGCTTCTATTCGGACGTACAGGTCTTTACATTGGGCGTGAAAAGCTGTGCGCAGGACGATAACTATGGCGTCCTTTCTGTATGCACATGTCAGAACTACCTGCGCGTATTCACCACCAACTGTCGGGCAGTTGTTTGTCACAGATGCGCCACGGCGACAACTCGCATGGCAAGCAGCACAATGAAGGCCGTCGATTCCTGTCTCCAGGAATGGCTTCCTGTCCTCTCAGCGAAAGCCTTGTTCCGCGGGCTCGTGCCGGAAGCCGATCTTCGAAGTTTTCCGTTTGAAAGTCACGGTATTCCACCTTAGGCAGCGGTAGAATCTCATACTCGTAAACCCTCGAAACCTTATTCTTTTACTTCAAAATTTTATTTCCTTTTTCCCGGGGTAGTTGGCGCTCCAGAGGGCCTTGCTCGAGCAGCTGTCCGCCTCCCGCGCGGAACTCCGTGAGGAGCAAAAACGATGTCAAAAAGCGGAGGCGACCCTAGGCAGGTGAGATATGTTGTGCGACCTTCTTGCTACTACGCGCACAAGCCGGCTTCGAGCACGGGTCGAGGTGGAGCGGCTCCACTGTCAACAGCTTCCTCAGCGCCACGTGGTGCTGAGACCACCGTTCGGCTATGAATATGGCCGCACAGACAAGGTTGACAGCTGCGGTCGGTGTAATGACAAGGGTGGAATCACGTTACGAAGGTTTTCATCACGACCTAGATAGGGTGGATTCCGGCCTACCCTCTGATCACAGACAGACCGTGTGCCACCGCGCCTCCATAGCTAGGACAGCAGTGGTGATGGTCAGTGTGGAAACGACCGCAAGAGGGGCGTTAAGATTTAAGATGTAGAAGTTACGGGGGCTCGATTGTCCCGCCCCGTCACTCCCGCCAATTCGGTGCTGTGTTGAATTTTGCCCGTACACGTCAGACTCGCCGATTCAGCGGCGAAAAGATCGAGAAACGGGGGCCTCCCGCCTTTGGAGGACGATGGCGAAAGCGACGAAGGCGCTTCCGTTTCGTTTGAGGAGGCAAGTAGACACATAATATGGCGACTGCGCTCCTGTGCTTTGCAGCCAACACCGCCTGTGATGCGCAAATGGTGTTGTTGCTTGCACTTCGATGGACTCAATTCCGGCCCATGAAAGGTTCTCCTGCTGCCCCTCCCCATCGACCTTTCCCGACCAACATTGACTAGCCGAGACGTGGCTTTGCAAGAGTGGTGACTTCTTTCAACTGCGATCATCGACTTGTCCTCTCCGTGCGGAAGCGGTATAACGGTGACTCAGGGTCCCATGCTTTGGCTACAACGATCCGCATAGCCTCGCGCTGCCGCCGCCGCAACCCACTTCTTATAGCTTGTGTTGTTTGTTGTTGTCATCGCTCTTTTGTGTCGGCAGAGCGATGGCGTAAGTGCAAACCGTTCTATAGGTGCAAGCGGCACACCTACTATTGCTGCTGCCCCCGTCACCTCTTCGTTCGAGCCGCCCCGACGGCGAGACACTCTGGTGCAGGACTACCTCGGCAGAGAGGGCGCCGAGCAGTTCCTCAGTGATTGGGACGAGGAGCGGTCGTCGGCATCGTCCCTATCTTTCTCATCGCTGCCGTTACAGTCTCCCCTATCCACCGGCGGAAACAGCGATGGTGGAAGCGGGAGCTCTAGCTCCGCTGCAGCGCGTCCAACGGAGGTATCCTTGCGGGCACAGCCGTGGACTCCACCGCCACCGCCGCCACCGCCGCCGATACCGCCCTTTCCACCAGAGGAGCTCCCGTCTCTGGCGGGGAGTAGTAGACAGATTCCCCGGGCGTCAGATCCCTCGGGTCACACGACAAAGGGAAGTGCACCGTGTCCTGGTGCTCCCGAAAGGGGGGACGAACCGCCCATGGCGGCAGCGACGGCGGCGGCATCAGCCGCGGTGGCCGCTGCCAGACGCTTACGCGATCCGGACCTGAAAGAATGGACCATGTCCATGGTAGCGTTGGGCGAAGTTGCGCGCGCGGGAGCAGAAAGGGCGGCGAGTGAAGTAGTGGTACCACCGCAGAAGGGTTTCGGTGACGGTCCTTCAATAGCTGCGGCGATAGCTCCTTCTGAAGCCGATCGGTTCGAGGTCGTTGATGACGGGGACGAAAGTGCAAGTAGTAAGGGTAGTCATAGTGTCGAGGGTGAAGGTGGTTGCCGTGACCGTGACGGCACTGGCGTCGGCAATGGGGTTGGATGTACGGGTGAACGAAGGGATGGAGGTTGCTTCCGAGGGGAGGATTTTGACGAGGGTGAAGTTGGTACGATCGAAACAGCTGCACCGACAGCTTCTGCTGCGGCTGTTGGGGTAGTGGAAAGGGGGCCGAAGAGCCCCCGACAGCAGTGTTCTCTGCTCGATTTAGCGGATCAGAGTATCGACGAAATTTAGGAGGGGTTTCCGTCGCTGTAAGTACAAATACGAGACTTTCCTGGCATACGCGCAACCGAAGCAATCGGGAGTAAACCTGCATTACTTTACTCCCTTTACACGTCGTGGGTGTTTCTTCAGCTAGCATCGACGGTGTAAAAATCGGATGGCCCATGAAAAAACAGTCTTGGATGGACAAGAAACGTCAGCACTCTTTACTCTTCGCGGGCGTCCTTTGGCAGGATGGCCGAGGAGAGACTGGGAATACTGGTGAAAGACAGGATAAGTCCTGTCGTTCGCCGTAAAGCGGGTGATGGCTCTTCCTCTTTCTCACTACAGCAGTTTGTCTGGCGTTTATGAAGTTCAGCTGGACAACAATTGCCTCGTGGAGTATATCTCGTAATACCAGTGACACACGTACCTCAGCACACGGAATGTAGATGTCGTCGATACCTCAGTTTGGCTTGCCAACAACCAAACGTGAGCAAAATAGTAGAACTTGCTCCATTCACACCAAGTTCATAACGCCGAGCATCTCCTTGGAAAGTAAACATAACCTCACAGAAAGACTACCCGTTCGAGATATAACCAACCTCAGCCGAAAGGGATGTGGTGAAGTCTTTTCAGTAAGTGGATTGCAACCAACTGGAGACTTGGCTCATTTTGAGTTTGTGTAAGCCCAACACTGAGTTATCAGTAGCTAATGCCAGTTGAAGCTAAGAACAAAAGCATCTGCTGTATAGGCGGATACATTCTCAATTTAATGTGGAATGTGACCTTCACAGGGAACATGGCGCAGTGTCGTTTGACAACTTGCTGTTTTTAGGAAGTACTTCGCTGCTGTTTCATGCGACTTGAATATTAGACTACAGTATGTACAGCTGTAGGACTGTTGTACATCATGCATGTAGTCTACACGCCCACAGTTGTTTTATGATTTATTTTTTATTTTTCTTAACATGACACAACGAGTCCATCTCTATCATAGAAAAGAGTCATATTTTTGAATTTCAAAAGTTGGAGTTGTAGACTGTAGATTTGTGCGGCTGTTTACCGCTTATTTTGAACTCTACAATGTTGTGTTGTTCTTCGTGTAGGTGAAACGCGTTGAAGCGGAGGCGGATACGTAGGATAGTACGTTAGGAGTGATACTGATTTACAGCAATGGAGTTTAGTCTTTCTTGTGTGCAGCGTATCATCGAGGCAAATGAACAGGCGGCGGTCAGCACAGCAGAAGAGGTGCAGTGAAATGTTCGGTAGAACTCAACTGTTTTTCTTCGAACGGTGTGTGTCGAAAAGTGTTGTCGAGACCGTTTGCAGCGTGTCAGTCATGTTGTAGAGCATCCTTCATGCAGGGCAGTAGCAGCAGCAACGAGTAGTAGTCGATTGTCGTGGATCTTAACTGGTACACGACGAAAGGTACACACGCGTTGTATCCAAGTACACACCTGGGAGTTGATTTTTCTTCGGTGTATTCGGTACATACACACAGATAGATCTATTAGGTTTAACTTGGTTCAGAAAATAATATCAATAGTCTAGACTATTCCGAACGTAGAGCAAGACTATCTATTCATCTGACTTTCGCAGTGCTTAAGGAGTTCACTGTGCGATGTCAAAGCGAGAAGGGCTCAGCAGGCCTCTTCTTTAAGCGAACTTACGATCAAGTACTGTCTGCGATATAGCCAGATCAGATATATATTAGAATGTTTCCAAGGTGACGCGACTGTCTCGATTTGATTATTGAAGGCAATGAAAAACGTGTCACCATCCTGCCCTCAAGATTTCGAGCTACAGAAGACTACCATTGTCTACTCATGCGCTGAAAGCAGGCACCCGTAGCCATGCCACTCCAGGCATTGCAAGCTTATGTCGACGCGACGCATGCAGAGGGCACTCCGTGCTTGATAAACGCGTGCAGACCGTACGATCTTGGATCTTAAAAAAAAAACTTCTTTTAAGGGGGGG
>CACKRE030004881.1:93875-110374 GCA_902602495.3 Ectocarpus sp. CCAP 1310/34 | reverse complement strand
GTAGGAAAAGTGTTCTGTAAGCTGCTGAACGATAGGATAGTGGGAGTATTGGAGAAGGAACATAGCATTAGTGAGGGCCAGGCAGGTTTCCGCAAGAAGAGGGGGTGCGTAGACCACGTGTTCACGGTAGGGAGAATCATCCAAGGTAGAAAGAGGGCGGGAAAGCCGACGTACTGCTTCTTCCTGGACGTGAAAAAGGCATACGACACCGTATGGAGATATGGGTTGTGGAAACAACTGTCCAAATACGGGATCAAGGGGAAGCTGTGGAGAGTGCTGAAGAAGATGACAGAGTGTACGAAAAGCGCGGTCATGCTAGACGGAGAACTGTCAAAATTCTTCGACATTGAGCAGGGGGTCCCACAAGGTTGCACGCTGTCCCCAACATTGTTCCAGGTGTTCATCAACGATCTGTTGGAAGTCGTAGAGGCAGTCCGGAAGGGAGTAAAAGTAGGGGACACGGAAACGTCGGTTTCAGGAATGCTGTTTGCGGATGATTTTGTCGGTATGTCGGACACCCCTGAGGGACTGCAACTGCAAATTGACGCGGCGAAGAAGTTTACTGATAAGTGGAGATTGTCTGCCAACGTTCAGAAGAGTGCCGTCATGGTATGCAACGAGAACAAGGAGGAACCAGTAGAACATAGATGGAAGTGGGGGATCGAGGAGATTGCAGTAGTGGACCAGTACACATACCTCGGAGTAGAGATCGCAAAAGACTGCTCGTGGAATGCACACATGTCCAAGGTAGCGGAAAAGGGCAAATCACGAGCAGGGAAGCTGCATCCAATACTCGCAAACCGGCACCTCGATACACGCATCAAATTGACGGTTTTGAAGAGCGTAATCGTACCGCCGCTAGAGTACGCCGGAGAAGTATGGGAAGGAAATAAGAAGGTAGTGAAAGAACTCGAGGCGGCGCAGATGAAAGCAGCGAAAACCATCCTAGGATGCTCCAAGCGCACAAGTAATGCAGCCGTCAGGGCAGCATTGGGGATCCAATCCCTACGGTCCGGAAGAGGCGCAAGGAAGCTGACATTACCNCCTCGACACACGCATCAAATTGACGGTTTTGAAGAGCGTAATCGTACCGCTAGAGTTCGCCTGATAAGTATGGGAAGGAAATAAGAAGGTAGTGAAAGAACTCGAGGCGGCGCAGATGAAAGCAGCGAAAACCATCCTAGGATGCTCCAAGCGCACAAGTAATGCAGCCGTCAGGGCAGCATTGGGGATCCAATCCCTACGGTCCGGAAGAGGCGCAAGGAAGCTGACATTACCGTATTGCATGTGCGGGATGGGAGAGGAGAGGTTGCCGAGAATTGTATGGGAGGCGAAGTGGGCAAACAAAAAGAGGGGTAGACAACCCACGGAATGGGTCAAGGTTGTAGAGGACGTATGGAAGGGGCTCGACATGGACGAAGATGAAACGCTGGATACGGACGGTCTACAGGGGTTCAAGGAGAAAATATCTGTTGTTTGTGCCGAGAGAGAACAGAATCTAACATCAGGATTGTCATTGGTAAGTTGAAGAGGAGATACTTTTACGATGTAAATGACAGTAGAAATAAGTCCTACATATGTTGTTGTACTTCGTATTGGTTTAATATTCATGTAGAGTATGAGACATTAAGTGAAAGTTTTCTGAGGTACATCTGCAATTGTCGGAAGGCAAAAATAAATAAATGAATAAGGAGGGACTAGAAGTGTACGGAATGTTGAAGGAAGGAATAGGGTTCAAGGGTTACCTACATGAACCAATGGATGCAGGAACAAAGCTTAAGGTCAAATTCAGGACCGGGGACACGAGAACGTCGATGAAGACATAGGACGGTAGACGACGACGACGACGACGAAATCAAATATGATTGCGGCTTCGAATGCGAAAACCGTGTTCATGTAATCGCGGAATGTCCGTTGTACAAGAAGGAGAGGGAAGTGTACCTGACTGAGCTGGGAAAAATAGATGGGACGTACAGGGAGATGTTTGAGGCATGGAATAGAGACGAAAGGACGGTAGCTGTACTGGGGCATAGGAGGTGGGTTGAAACGGCGGGAAGGGATATCGTTAGGATAGACAGACTAGGAAAGACATTTTTGAGCCAACTTTGGCAAAGTAGGAAGCAACGATTGGCCATCGGTGATCGGTCCTGTGGAAACAATGCTCCGTCCTCTCGAGGACGCGTGGTCAATGGTCTAACCGCAAAGGCATGCAAAACATAAGAGTACGCCCCCCTAGTCTTAGATTGCAATTTGGTGCCTAGATGGTGGAATGGGCTTCACTCCGCGGCGTGATTTAGTCACAGACAGGCAGACAGTAGTTTTCATGCCCCTCCCCAGGCAAATTGCGCTGATTTTTCGCACATAGACTAGTCTATAGATCACGATCCCTGGAAATAAGCTTATTTTTGCAATTCAAAAAGTGCCCCTACCGGGCCACTCTTCTCGCCAAAAAAAAATTACTTCTTGTTATGCTTATGTTCACGCTTGTATTGGATCCACCAATATCCACACGTTATTGACGCTATGGATTAATTGCTAATCTATCTTATACTTTGAGACTCCTTTCTATAGAAAGAGACGGGTTCGTTGGGCCACACTGAGAAAAAAAAAAAACCACATGCTATTCGCGCCCGTTACAGACAGAATCCCCTCGGGCTGTATGCCGTCCAACACAACAAAAAAAGTGCAGATATGAGCTATTTATGTACGCCCGCTCTTCAGGAGATTGCGTCTATGACGGGGCGTACGTGGATCGTGAATGGTATTTATGTATTTAGGACCCAGATTTACGGACGGACCAACATACTTTGGGCTGCACCTGCAACCTCCGACGGCACGGACCCAGCGAAAAGATCTGGGCGTGCGTGCCAACTCGCAGGTCGCTGCTCCATGATGCCCTCCACAACTAGTTAAGCATTGGACATAAGCACTTTCTGAGCCGGAAGGTCGTTTTGACCCCAATCTTGGATTTAGACTACATAGTCTACAGCAGCATCCGATTGCCAGCAGGCTCTTCATGGCACCCTGAACATTCACCGTTCCGTTGTAATGATGTGCGGCATATATATGTGAACACCACCGTAAGATCCTGTACCGTTGTTTGCAACACACCATCTCCTCCCCACCTCAACCACCCCTTCCGACTATTCTCGTTCGATGTACCGCAGTAGTATACAGTACTGGGCCCTCTATAGTGCAGGGGTGTGTCCAGAAATTTTACCTGTACTATAGCTGGCACCTGCACTAATCAGAATAGTGCGTCAATAGTGCAGGTTCGGCTCTATTGAGGCTTTGAGTATTCCTCAATAGTGCCGGACCTGCACTATTGAGGAGATGGATGATTTCATGGTGTCGCGCTCATGCGTTGCGGGGCTAACAGAGTACGAAATGGACCGAATTACCGTAGTGCTGGGCCCTGTTCTAGCGTGCGCGTGGCCAGACTGTCCCGCGACGCGTGTGGTTCCCCCCTGTCGCACACACAGATATGTTGTAGGAAAAATTCTTGCAAGTTGCACCGTTATTTCGTTCCTGCCTCAGCACTCGTACTGTACTGCACACCGTGAACTGTCGCAAGAACCAATCCGTCAACATTAATGCTTAGTGGACGAAGCTATATCTCAGTCCTCGCTGCCCTCGTTTGATGTTGCAAGATAAAAAAGAAAAACACGCCAGGAACCGCACTACAAGAAAACAAACAACCACTACCGCTACAGATGTACCCCCGCCCTCAGTACGTCGCGAAAAATTCTCTCATGTCTGCCTGGCGCATCCATCAACTTGAGAATCTCAAGCTTCGTGTTGTTTCCGGCCGCGCACGAGAACCAGAACCCTTCTTACCCCCCCCCTTCGTTTTCTTCGGGCGTTTAGAACGTCCCGCCCCAGCACCCTCAGCTGGTGTCGCTTTGCGCTTGCCAGCCTAGGCGACGTACTTGCTGCAGATGCGGTGCTTTTCGTCGTCCTCAAACATGCTACCGCAATTGCCGTCGAGCCGGCCGCCACACCCTCCCTTGCAGACGTGGCCATGAGGGGCTTGCGGCGTTCTGCTTGTTGATGGCACACTTCACCGTCCGCACAAGGCACGGTGCGCCTCTGCGTAGAGCTCGCCGGGTCTGCAGCAGCACGTGTACCCTAGTTTCTGTGTTGCGTCTGTCCGTTGTCTTGTCTGTGTGTGTTTTTTATTATTAGCATCGACCTCGCTAGCCGGCTGACCAATGAAAATATGTCAGTCTTAGCGCGATTGAAAAGGTGAAACACTTCTAAATGCCACTAATGGGACGCCGTGAGAGGGCGGCTTGGGGGAGGCTAAGCTATTCTACGGATCAAAGACAGAAACGTTAGCTACAGGAGAGAATTGAACGCGTCGATGAAGGTTGCTACCTTGCGCTCTAGTTCGTTTTGGAGTGCTTTCACCGCCATCCTCCTTCCTTCCAACTCCATCGTTATCACTATCGTTTATGTGTGTCCAACCTGCACTTAGCGGGACCGCCCTCCAAAGTGCAGGACCTGCACTATTGAGGGCGCTGTCTGTGTCCAGAGATTTCACCTGCACTATACCGGGCACCTGCACTATTCAACCTGCACTATCGAGGACCCAGTGCTGTAGTCCCCGCGTGCAAAACACGCAGATTTCGATTCGGACAAGTTTCCAGAAGAATTTTGTTAATTGACAGGCGACTTGTATGGATCTGCCACGAACAGGAGAAGTCTCTTTTTGGGCAGGGGCACTCACGCCACAAAAAGAACAGCGCGTGCAAGCTGAACGGGCGAGCCGTGCTTTGCTGACGAGCAGTACATACCCCTCGAACCAAGATGTGTACAAGAACTAGATGGACTTTCGACCTCGATTTTTCCGGGGCGTACCCTGGCATCTTGGGGTCCATACGCGAATGTCGTACACCGCGAATTATCACACACTACCGCGGTGGTGTATAATCTAAAACGCCGTAGTCCTCCACACATCGCGCGCGACGAGCCGCCTGCACCTTTTCACTTTCGCGCAATACTTGGCTCGAGCTCTATGAGTGGACATATCCACAGCCCTCCCAAAGAAGGTGCCAACGGATCGCTAGATTTGCCAAGCTTTCCTTTCGCGCATGAAAAGGAGACTTCTTCAAAGTGAGTGAGCTGACCTCGGTCTATGTAGGCGACGATGCCATGCACGGCTGGATGCTGTTGCTTTCTCCCCATGGGCTTGGTGCTACACGAAGATAGAGGACCATCAGGAAGATGGGACGAATATACACTCACCCACACACGGCAATCCGCGGAGACTTGCTCTCACTCTGTCTTCGGGGTTTGTTGGTGTGAAGTTACGGGTAAAGATTACGTCCGCATTACCCCTCCCCCCTTACCGTGAGTGTCCATCGGTGATCGATCCTGTGAGAACAATGCCCCGTACTCTCGAGGACGCGTGGTCAGTGGTCTACCCGCTAAGGCATGCAAAACATGAGCACACACACCCCCCCTTTCCCATTGTAAGTGCACGCCAATGTACGCATGCGAAGTGATCACTGTTGTGGGATCGCTGGTGCCCACGAAGGCATCGCTCACACCTTACCACGACAAAAAATGAGTCCGCTCGGTATTGCGTGTCACTTCCTCGCCAGAGATATCGACAAAATAAACTCTCCTTGCCTCCAGTGGTGGACTTGAACCACTTCCGCCGGGGAAGTTCGACTCCGCTCGAGTTGGGGCTCCCAAAGTCAGGGAACTCCGGCTCTACCCGAGCTGAGGCATCCATGTTGACGTCAACGAAAGGGTTTGGGTTGGGAGGGCCTCACCACACCCAAAAACAAGACAGGGGCGTTGAGACCCAAAACCGAAGTCTAGAGAGACTAAACAAAGTAGTGTCGCTCGCGACCAGGCGATTAGATAACCCATGTTGCCGCAAGCAAGCCTGAGGCTGGGCAACAACATCTAGGGTGAATGACATTTGACAATATTGACAACAATAGCACCTTACACATTCCAACAATAGCACCTTACGCACAAGAGGAGGGTTTTTGCACCTTGGGGAGCTACTGTGCATAACTTGCCATTTCATATGTCTCATGCTTGAAATCGCCGGTGCTCGCGTAGCAACGGCAGCCACATGCGCGGCCAGGCAAGACTGTCGGCATTGCTATCGCGGGTGAGGCCGTCGTTCGTTCCACCATCCACGAAGGCAGGGAGATGGGTGCACAAGGAAGCTGTGGACGGCTTTGGGGGCAACAACGCCTCCTTGTACGAGAACACGAGGTACCTCCGGGTGATAATATTGTGCATGTATCTGGAGACGGTTTGCCGGCCACTTTCATGAACGAACGTCCGTTAGATCTGCCGTCGGACACTTGATGCGTCCGCGTGTTCTACTGCTACTTAACGGGACAGCTGAACCGTCTAAGAGCGAACGCCTGATGCTTGTTTTGACTGCCCAACTTCGGGCTCTCCTCTCACCCTCTTTATGTAAGGCCGGGATATCCCGCTCGCGCATTGAGAGCTATCGAGGCTGAGATTCGCCGAAGCGGCCTCACCGGTAGCGGGGAGCTCGTGGTGGATCTCGGCGCCGGTACAGGGAAATTCACGCGCGAGATCCTTCCGTTCGCTCTCTCAGAAGGTGCCATCCGAACTCCATGCTCCGCTCCACTTGTCCTTGTAGGTTGTCGGGGAATTGGTATCTTCCTGCGCGAACGCGCGCCTGGCATGTCCACCGAGAGCAAAAGGAGTCCTCAACTTTCATCCGATACCGCTAGAAGCTTGAACTTCGTCCGCTGAGCCTCCGGCGATCCGAGATTCCTCTTTGGCTGTACCTACACCAATTTTCGACACGACGGTATCCCTCACCTCGCCTTTACGTAATACGGCTGTACCACTTGTTTCTATCCCCCCTCGCTCCCTGCATGCAATCTAACTGCTGGCTGCTTGACGGTCCTCGTTTTCCACTCCACGTCGTCGTCGTCGGGGGGGGGCGGGTGGGGGCACTGTCCAACCTACCGGCTTGCTTCGATTGTGAGGGTTCAGGTCTGTCCTTGGTTGCGGTGGAACCGGTAAAAGCCATGCGAGACCAGTTCGAGGCAGCTGTGCCTGGGGTTCGAGTCGTTGAAGGTGTGAGTTGAGGCGTGTCACCCCGCCCCCTGGTTGTCGCTCTTTGGTCGGTGTGACCCTCGGGAGCGGAGAATACAGCACGCGAAACGCGTATCGTTGTCCGAGATTTCGACTTATCATACCTTGAGCATGCTATGATTCCCTGTAGAGCTGGACGATGAGTTTCGGGCACAGGGATGCTTGGCTAGATTTGGAAGGCTTCGGATTCAGTGGCAGTCGAGTTGCGCAGGCGTTTTGGGCATGACGCGCCCGTCAACGCCCGCTAGCTCACCACA
The DNA here is from genome assembly GCA_902602495.3 of Ectocarpus sp. CCAP 1310/34. Taxonomy (NCBI): domain Eukaryota; class Phaeophyceae; order Ectocarpales; family Ectocarpaceae; genus Ectocarpus; species Ectocarpus sp. CCAP 1310/34. Next base: position 103,016 of record CACKRE030004881.1, on the reverse strand, counting down.
CATGAGTCCTACCCGTGAATGTGTATTGCTCCCAAGTGGTGCGACCGTTTTTCTTGGTGGCGAGCAAATGTTCCGCGCACGTCTCAACGGTCCCGACTGCTTCGCTTTAGTGTCGGTGGTTTGTGTGCAAAGCCGCCCGGCCGTTGATGCTGCTACCGACAGGTGTCGGAGAGGCCATTCCTATCCCGGATTCCTCGGTCAGAGCGTTGGTCGCAGCCCAAAGCTTTCACTGGATGTCTTCGGCGGCTACCCTCCGAGAGGTGCACAGGGTGCTCGTGCCGGGCGGGCTGTTTGTGCTTATGTGGAACACCCGCGATTGCACAAGGCCATGGGTGCGGTGAGAATGAATGACACATCACCCTCGCTTTTTAATTCCAGCGGTGTAAGGTTGATCCTGCTGTGCAGCTTTGCGGTAGTGGCAACAAAGGAGTAGACAGGAGTGTTGACCATCGCTAGGCTCCACTTCAGCTCGAGTCTCAACTACCCGTAACATAGGCTCTGGTCTATGCCCAGCGGCGAACCGTGACGCGGAACAACCGGGTGAGTGAGGGCTGTCGAGCACTTTAAAGGAGCTTGTAGTCGTGGCTTGATGGCGCTTGGGTTACTCCTTGCGGCTGGTTGTTCACCCTGCTAACTAAATTTCGCGTTGCAGCGCACTCGAAGACATAATCGACCCCTTCTACGGCGACCATGTGCCACGGCAACAAGGTGGACAGTGGAGGCAGTCCTTCCGAGACCTCGAGCAGTCAAGGTAACTGCGTAATGAAGAGGCTCATCTCACGTTAGCGATATACATGTCCGTTTGCGGCTCCTGCGTTACTGTTCATTCCGCGTATTTGTATGATGGTAAACTGAACCGTGACCGTTTCGATTGACAGCAGTTGCAACGGCTGGGAGAAGAGAATTTCGAGTTTCGTTCCACGTTCCATGCTTCTGTTGTAGGGTTGACACACGCCCTGATAACGGACAAAAGCATCGATCGTTTTTCGGAGAGTTAACCGAGCAGCACTTCAAGCACTCGAAGCTGCTGATGCTGGAAGAGCTGGAGGGCGGAATGCGTAGCATCAGTGTCATCGCGACGAGGTGCGTGTGTTTGCTTGCCTCTCAGGTTTCACCAGGCCAAGAAAAAAATGGTGTCATCCATGACACAACAAAGGTCCAAATCATTCTAGTGTTCGGGCCGAACTTCCTCAGCGTGAACAGCTATATCATCGCCTGTCTCGCACGACTCCATATGTGCAATGTCCGCAAGGTTGGCTCCAACATTGTTCAGGTGTTCATCGACGATCTGTTGAAAGTCGTAGAGGCAGTCCGGAAAGGAGAAAAAGTAGGAGAAATTTGGGTGTGGGGAATGCTGTATGCGGATGATTTTGTTGCGATGTCTGACACCCCTGAGGGACTGCAACTGCAAGTTGACGCGGCGAAGGAGTTTACTGATAAGTGGAGATTGTCTGCCAACGTTAAGAAGAGTGCCGTCATGGTATGCAACGAGAACAAGGAGGAACCAGCTGCACATGGATGGAAGTGGGGGATCGAGGAGATTGCAGTAGTGGACCAGTACACATACCTCGGGCTAGAGATAGCAAAAGACTGCTCGTGGAATGCACACATGTCCAAGGTAGCGGAAAAGGGCAAAGCACGAGCAGGGAAGCTGCACCCAATACTCGCAAACCGGCACCTCGATACACGCATCAAATTGACAGTTTTCAAGGAGCGTAATCATACCGCCGCCAGAGTACGCCTGATAAGTATGGGAAGGAAATAAGAAGGTAGTGAAAGAACTCGAGGCGGCGCAGATGAAAGCAGCGAAAATCATCCTAGGATGCTCCACGCGCACGAGTAACGCAGCCGTCAGGGCAGAATTGGGGATCCAATCCCTACGGTCCGGAAGAGGCGCAAGGAAGCTGATACAGCAGTATCCCATGCGCGGTATCGGAGAAGAGAGGCTGCCGAGAATAACTCGGGAAGCGAAGTGGGCAAACAATAAGAGGGGTAGACAACCCACGGAGTAGGTCAAGGGTGTAGAGGACGTATGGAAGGGGTTCAACGTCGACGAGGATGAAACGCTGGAAACGGAGGGTCTAGAGGGGTTCATGGAGAAGATATCTGTTGCTTGTGCCGAGAGAGAAGAACAGAATCTAAGGAAAGAATCCAAGGATAAGGAGGGACTAGAAGTGTACGGAAGGGTTCAAGGAGTACCTACATGGACCAATGGATGCAGGGACAACGCAAATTCGGGACCGGGGACATAGGCCGTTGAGAGTGTAGATGAAGATTTCGGAAGGTAGACGATAAAAACGATAAGTCCAAATGTGATTGTGGCTCGGAGAGCGAAGACAGTGTTCACGTAATCGCGGAATGCCCGTTGTGCAAGAAGGAGAGGAAAGTGTGCCTGACTGAGCTGGGAAAAGTAGAGAGCAAAGATTCAGGGAGATGGTTAAGGCATGGAATCGCCAGGAGAAGACGGTAGCGGTACTGGGGCATAGGAAGTGGGTTGAAAGGGCGAGAAGTGAAATCGATAGGATAGATAGGCTAGGGCAGACATTTTTGAGCCACCTTTGACAAAGAAGGAAGGAACGATTGGCCATTGGTGATCGATCCTGTGGAAAAATGCTCCGTCCTCTCGAGGACGCGTGGTCAATGGTCTAGCCGCTCAGGCATGCAAAACATACGAGCACGCCCCCCCCCCATCCGTTGTAAGTGCACGCCAACGACATGATAAAAGGGCGGTGTGGTGTCTGACGTTTTGCGGATGATTTCGTTGGGATATCGAAAAACCTAGTTAGTAGTAGACAACGCCCTAGAGATACCAGGAAATACCAAGTCTCCGGTTTCAAGGAGAGGCAGCGCAGAAATAGGCAAGGTCGGTGGGATCCTCACGGAAAGAGGTAACCAAGAATTACACTTAAAATACGAAAGAAACATGTAGAGAAACGGGCAGAGCACTATGATTGTTGGAGGTGCCTAAGAGTGTGGCCAATGATCGCATGGACAAGGCAAGCAGCAACTGAGCACGACCCTCCCGCGCTCTCCGCAACGCTGCGCCTGCCCGCCAAAGACCGGAGCGCGAACGGGCGGATGCCTTCCGGCGCGTTCGAAGGTTGGTGGAGACGCACCCAGACACACGCGAAGGGCTACGGTTGAGTGGGAGACTCGAATTGTTTTATGATACGGAGGTGTACTGGTGCAACAAGACCAGCTTGTGCGAGTGACGTCTTGCGCGCATGAATGATTGTGTGTTCACCTCTTTGGTGCTTCGCCGGGCCCCTGTCGTTGAGGAGGGCATTTGATTCGTGGTGGGCGGAATGTTGTTACCTGTGATACGGTACGTTTACGATCATTCCTGGATCAGTGAAGCCAGCATACACCTTGTGTGCTGTGTTGATCAGTTGGCTGATGACTGAGTAGTCATGTACGTTAGCTCTCTAGCGAGCTTAAGTTCTGCCGGAAATTTAGATCTCGCTGGGTGTGTCGCGCGTTTCCCTGCGAGAGAAAACAGTACGCGGTAGAAGATGGCATGTGAGGGTTGGATCCGCATAACTCCTATCAACCAGCTCGGTAGCGTTTGGCGAGGGGGAGATGACGGCGGCCACAAAAACTTATGAACCAGCGCGGAATGGGTAATTTAAAGTAACAGTCCCCGATACTTCAACTTCCCCGTTCTACGCTCCTTCTCTCATGTACCACAACGTATGGGGCGTTGTTTGCCTCTACTGAGGAGTGAATCTGGGATCACAAACCGAATTCCTCTGCTGGTAGTACGAGAGCGATCCCTCCAGAGTATGCTCATGAGGTCATTGTGCCACCAAGGGGTGATGCAAGATGGCAACGCAAGCAGGTAACAGGATCAGCCGGCAGCTGGCTGCCAGAAGTCAGTTGGTAGTGGCGTTTCTCAAGCTCAACAGCTCACACAGTTTTTTACTCGAAGAACCAAGCGAACCTCAACGAACCAAGAACAATTTACAAATCTGTCTGCAGTCTTATGCCTTCAACAGTTGCAAGAAGGTTTAACTTTCCAACGTGTACAATAACGTAAACTTTCTTGGCCTCACAAAACAAGCGCTCTCAATACAGCAGTGTCACGCGATATTTCCACTGACGGCCTTCACCATCCCAAGGTTTCGAGCATGTTTTCAATCCTTGGGGGCGAGCCTGCATGCGTGCCATACCTACCTCTCGTCCTCGGTCCACCTGGAGGAATCGAGCCTTAGCGAAAGGGTAACCTAGACCTAATCAATGGGCGATCCTTGTCACAGCATAGCGAAAAAATGAAAAACAAATGGTGTCAGCTCTATACGCCAACGGAGCGTACAGCCACCTGCACTCAAACAGTATCGTGAAACAGAATCACCACTTGAAGGTTCATAACAAGCACCCAGGATCTACTCGGACAAGTACGTACACATGCCCGTCAGAAGCAGGCATAGCGTGACGACGCCGTGCCTAGGGTTCGCTTCAGGTCCTGATGAGTCGTTCTCTAGGCAGAAGCCTTGAGCACCTCCACAACCTTCTGCGCCGTCAGTTCAGAAGACATGGGGTTCTGCCCTGTCACAACGCGGCCATCGACGACCGCGTAGGGGGTCCAAGGGTCCACCTTGCTAAAGTCCGCACCAAGCTCAATCAGCTTGGCCTCCAGCAGGAAAGGAACCTTGTCTGTAAGTCCCACCTGCGGGGTGAGGCACGTACAAGCGCATGTTCAATGGTGCTTGGCACGTCGAGAATGAGTACCGAAGAATAGAACGACGGCGTGGATCCAACATGCCAACACGAAACAGATCTTGTCCAACTGCTAAACAGCACACGACGATGCAATAACCACGTGCACCAGCATACGAAGCGCCGTGACAAGTGTTAATCATAGATTCACGTGGAACCTACAGTACAAAACAGGGTGAAACACCAAACGCCACCACCATCGCCGTGCTGTCAGCTGAAACTCCGCCCGAGATCGGCGCAACACACGCCGATCCCCAGAAAAGTCCCTGCATGCATGCATTCAGCTTTCTTCCACACACCTGTGCCTCCTCTGTGTCCGTGAAGCCCGTCATTTTCTTTCCAGACACAAGGGCTGCCCCATCGGCGGTTTTGGCCCCAACGAACGCTGTCGGCCCGTGGCACACGGCCGATATCACCCCTCCGGCCCCGTACACCTTCTCCATCACCCCCTGCACTGATGGGTTGTTGGGGAAGTCTACGCACGTCCCGTGCCCGCCGGCGAAGAATACCGCCGCGTAGGCGGACGAGTCCACGTCCGACAGCTTCGTCGTGGCCGCCAGCTTGGCCTGAGCCGCCGCGTCCGCATCGAACCGACGCGTGTAGTCTGTCAGGTAGGCGTCCGCCTGTACCGTAAAGGTATTGATGGGGAGGTGGTATCGATCGACAAAAAAAGGTGCGCGTGTGAAATGAGAACAGCTGGCGGCTCCAGAGTGTTTCGCTCGCTGTGTGGAGAAATTGGACGGAGAGCGGCCAGTATGGTGGCGCCGTATACGTGTCTTGAACAAGAGTCACGATGACGGCGGCTGTGTTCCCGAACGCAATAGAGCAGCCACTCAGGTCTCGGTGGAGCAGCCGCACATCTCCACGAACGATGAGCTATCTCCGACAGTGCTGTCTCAGCTACCTATCGTGCTCACCACCAGAACTTGTTTCATGGAGGACCAAACCGGAATCGACCGGTTGACCGCACCCCTGTTGCAGGACAACACTGCAGACAAAAACTTGCGTCCTCATCACAATGCATTCTCGTCTATCAAGCCCCTTTCCTGAATGGCTTGCCGGAACACCGACCGGGTCACTGTCGATTCAGCGCGATTCTGACTATCAAGAGATAACCCTGGAAACACTCGGTCCATGGTTGTAATGAGTTCCAATGTGCACGAAAGTCCAGACCGTGGAGTGGCCGAGGAAGAATCTGCATTTCTTTCTTCGTAGGAAGCACCTGTGTTCGCTTAGCTCGCTTGTTGAACCATACCTTAGATCCCGCGTCGACCGGAGGGGCGCCGCCCTCGGGAGAAGCGATGTCAACTTCGTAGCCAGCGTCGGTGAAGATCGCGTGCGGGGCCGCGGCCTCCTCCAGCCAAAACCCTGCGATCGATGTGTACGCAGGCAGAAGCAGTGTCTAGCAGAATGTACATGTGTGTATAACGAAACATGCTCCTACACAGCGAAATATGTAGACGCCGTTGAGTTGTAGCCGCCGTACGAAGGTAGCCTAGATGTCTTTTGCGTCTGTTTTATCTACCCTAGCGTACTTGCAACCAACGCCAGCTGCAGCATACAGCGGCTACCGTCACTCTGTAGCTGCACAGCAAGGTCGGTTGTTGTTTGATGGGCCAAGGTTGTGACTAAACCACACATCGAGTTCAATGACGTTCTCGCACACCAACCATATATCCGGAAAGGATGCGCGGCGTTCCATGACAACCTCCAGCTTTCCGTCATGATCTTGGGGGGGGGCGGGGGGGGGTACTCACAGTCGTGCATGCCATAGTCGTTAGACCATTGACCTCGCATCCCTACAAAGCCGGGACGGAGCACGCCGGGTTCTCACCGGACCAGGCTCTCACATCACCAAGCGCCAAGCGCCAAGCGCCATTTGGGGAGTCGCATGAAGGGTGCGCTGCATCCTGCTAAGGGTGTTCGGCATCTTGTGCTTACTTCCTTGCGTACGGATGACAGCTACGTATGACTTAGTTTATTTCCTGGTGCTTTCTCTTCCAGAGACAGTTGTACCCACTGTGAAACTGCGTCGAGGGTGCTTGACCACTTAACACAACGTGGTGCGATCATCCCCCTTGCGCGGAGTGAGGGTTCTCGACCCCGCACAACATGATCTACTAGACCACCATAATGGTTACCACAAAAAAAAACAGAGGCAAAAAAAAAGCGATAACCTGGGCGCCGAGCTGGAACCTGGGCGCCGAGCTCACGAAGTGAATCGGCTTGTTTTACAACGTCGTTGCCAAGCGACGAAAACCCAACCCCGATGGCAAACACCGGGAGGGGCGGCTTGTTTTACAACGTCGTTGCCAAGCGACGAAAACCCAACCCCGATGGCAAACACCGGGAGGGGCGGCTTGTTTTACAACGTCGTTGCCAAGCGACGAAAACCCAACCCCGATGGAAAAACACCGAGGGGGGGGGTCATGATCTTGGGAAAGTTCATTTTTGTAACTGCCCCAGAAACTTGGGGAGTTCGGAAGACGGTGCTTTCTAGGTGAGTAAAATCGCGACACACGACCGACTTGGTAAACACGCTCAAAAGAATAGAACGGCCAACTGCTGCATACGCTCGCCTGCTTCTAGCTCACTAGCGATGCCAGCTTCCCAGGGAAACACGCAATTGTAGCAGCGTCACGGACTGACCCCGCCGGGGGCAGAAAGGCTCCGATCGGAAGCGAGGGGTTTGGTGACGGACGAATTGCGTTTGTTGCGCTTGATACAGAAAGAAACGCAACGTGGACCGCACCTTTCACATGCGGGATCTGCACAACCGATATGGATCGCTTGCGATATTTTCTACCGCTCAATTCGACGCCACCGGTAGGGAGATTCAGTGAGTGCGAGCTGGAATCTCTCGGCGACAAAATGTCCACTGTTGGTAAAAAAACGTGTACGCACGAGAAATTCAAAGCATCCTGATATAGGCCACGCGGTGCATACTGGAGTTCAAGCGACGATAGAAGATGGGACCGTGCGGATCGTCTGGCTGGTCGTTAGATGGACTACTCGTTATGGATATCACCTACAATTCTCCAACGTCTGTGCAAGGACGATTCCCTGTTTGCACACTAAAGTGTATTGGTAGTGGTCCTGGTATGCATATAATCCCGGTGCGATCCAGCCGATTTCACCGGCATTAGTCATAGCGGGCAACCGGCATTATTAAGAATTCAGAGTATGAAACAACTTGAATATTCCAGCTAGCTGTGCCAGAGTTCACCGGCGTTATACCGGGACCATTACACTGCTGGATTACGGTCTGTATTGCTCGTTGTTGTAACGTACTCAAATGGTCTAGACCAGTCAGCGCACACTTGGCGGATGGATCTATCTCCAGCTTGCTGCTACGCAAGACAAATCAACTGGAGTTGGCGATTATAAGAAACACAAAAACGCGTCTTGGCAACGCCACCGCAACCGCAGAGGATGGCTCCCAAGGATGGCCAGACCTTGCACAAAAGTCACAAAGTTGAATCTTTGACGCGTGTCCGTTGCTACCATGCATGCGTGGCTGCTGCTGCTGATACTGCTGCACAACCCGAACACGATACGGTTTGATGCACGTACTGGAAGCGTTTTGTGTGCAGGGAAGCTGTTATCGCGTCCGTGCAGAAATCATTCTCCAAGAGTACTGGCTGCGCTCTCAAACCGCTATGGATATATGGAAATCTGACTTTTGTTTTTTGGTACCGCCGGGTGCAATAAGAAAACGACCCGCCCGTCTTGTCCGTGCACATCAAATCCAAAGCAGCTGTTTACACTACAGATGGCGCTCGCACTAAGAACTTAGCGGTTAAGAATTAAGAAATGCAGCCTCAAAAAAATCAATTTGTAAGAACTTGGCCATAAGAACACGTGCTCAGTTCCGACGTGGTATTAAGAACAAAAACCCGTACTTGTGGTGTGCCAAAGGGCTTACGGATAAGAACAGACCCCCCCAAAAAGGCAGCGNCGACGAGGAGGGGGATCTCCGTTTCAAATAATACTGGTGCGGAGGGGGGGGGGGGCGTACTCTTATGTTTTGCATATCCTAGTGGTTAGACCATTGACGACCACGCGTCCTCGAGAAGACGGAGTATCGTTCCCACAGGATCAAAGACCGATGGCCAATCGTTCCCTCTTTTACCAAAAAAGGTGCCTCAAAAATGTTTTCCCTTGCCTGTCTATCCTATCGATATCACGTCCCGCCTCTTCAACCCACCACGTTCCATGCCCCAGTACAGTACAGCTACCGTCTTCTCTAGTAGCTGGCATTCCATGCCTCAAACAATCCCTGTATCTTCCTTCTCCTTTTCCAGAGGCTCAGCAACGTTACATCTCGCCCCCTTGTACAACAGACATTCAGCAACTATTGTATGTGTTCGCACTCGGGGCCGCTTTCACATTTTACCTTGGTCGGTGAGGTAGGGGGGGGGGGTT
>CACKRE030004881.1:64878-87694 GCA_902602495.3 Ectocarpus sp. CCAP 1310/34 | reverse complement strand
GGGGGGGGGGGGGGGGGGGGGGGGGGGGGGGGGGGGGGGGGGGGGGGGGGGGGGGGGGGGGGGGGGGGGGGGGGGGGGGGGGGGGGGGGGGGGGGGGCGAACGAATTAAAAAACGTGCATCCATCAGGATGGAGGTCATGCACAAAACGCTAGCCGAGCTTCAGTTCAACATGCAGGTCTACCTAACCAGCTGGCAGGCAATGTGCCGGGCGTCGGCGGCCATAGCGAAAGGATTGGCAAAGTTGGCGAAGGGCAGTGACGGCGCTGGCGGCGCCGGCGGCGACAACGACGGAGTCAAAGACAAGCAAGGAGTGTCGCCGCTAGTGAACATGGTGAATGAGGGTCTAGAGATCGTCACATGGGCTATGCATAGTTCGATGTTCTTGGAGGGGGCGCCGAGCGGGTGCAAGGGGAAGGATGTACAGAGTGACCGGACAAATTTGTGTCCGCCCTCCGAAGCTCCTCGAAAGGGTACGATGAGATGAAGCGAGTGATATCCACGTCAAACAAACCGATGCAACATTTCGATACGAAACATTTGGCGCTGCACATTTATTTGCGTCGTGCCGCTGGCATATCAAGACCATTTTGGCCATTTTTGCTTGCGCCGTGCCCTCTTCCCTGCCGTTTCTGTTGAACTAGCCAGAGCAAAATGTATTGGCTGCAAGGCACCTTGCCTGGAGGTTGTGGAGGTGTCCTTTTTGAAGGAGGGGCGGAAGGTGCAGGAAGGATGCAAATCATGAACGAGTTGTCGACCTACAAGCAGACATATTCCCACTCCACTACTGCTTGTAGTATGTACCTCCTTGTTCACAGCGGAACGAGCGCCGAAAGCCACCTACAGAATGAAACGAAAGGTGGATTTTCGACGAGCAAGAAGGGGATCATGTGGAAGTCGGGGAATGATGTATCTTCCGAAATAGATGGAGAAACACAACAGGAGACCTACTTAGTGAACAAAGCCCTTTTGGTCCGAAGATTTGGACCAAGACCGATCAGCAGAATGCTGCTAGCATGGGATGGATCTTGGATGCGGGCAGTGTGTCGAGGAAGACACTCTCTCAAGTTTCGCTTTCTAGAGCACCCTCGGTCACGCTTGGTATTCCTCGCCACAACAAAGACAAGAAAATGAGCGTTTTTTGGTGGACGGTAAAGCCCCCTTCACAGCGCTCTGACTCCGTAGAGTAAGGATATTGCACAGCCACGTGTGTAGAGAGCGCTCACACAATGTTGGAGTTATTTCGATTTTGAGTGTGCATAGGAAAGGCTTGCCATATCGGAAGAGATGCGTGGTCAGTTGTCTACTGCTTGAAGTAAGCAACGCCTGAGTGCTCCCCCCTCTTGCCGCCTGCTTCGTCTGGAACTCTGCAGGCACGACTGTACGATTCAGCGCACCGTGCCATCGACCACGGTGTCAGGGAACCGACCCAGAGGCAAGTTCCTTTCAGGCACCGCGCTGGCCAGGCGGAGCGTGCTGCAGTGGACAACGCGGCAGCGGCGACAACGTTTTTGTTTTTTGCGAATGAAGGAACACCTCGGGCGCAGAAAACACGACGCCTGTTTTGTCTGTTCCCGTCCGTTCGTCACGCCTGTAGTAGGTTGAATGACATCCCGTAGTAGGGTGCTGTCACCTCCGATGGCATACTGGTGCGGTGTTTGGCATTCGCATCGCTCGGGCGGGTTCTGCAAGTTTTCTTGCCCCTCTGATGTCGTACGTGCTTTGTCAGCATCCGGCATGCCCACCACCCCGACATCGTCTCCCTGCTCCTCACGCGCACCCTTCCACTCTCTGCTCGCTAGGGTCGTGGAAGACACAACGCTGCGCGAAACGGGAGCACTCTTAAGCAGGTTCCCTACCATCTTCGCCAAGGTTACCCGCCGAAAACAAGTGCTGGTGAGCCTTTTGAGTGGACGCCCCAGCTGTCCGCGTTACTCCGTTGCCCGCCATAGATTGGTGGTCGTTCTAGCGATTTCGGGAAGTTTCATGGTTCGCGTTCGCGCATGGACGCGTGTTTGTTTGGCCATCAACTTCTGGGTTGGCCCCGCACGTTCTGGCGCGGGTTCTCCCCTCCCTTCTTTCTTCTCTCTTGCTTTAGCCAATACCATTGCCGTCCAAAGCGTGGAAGAATAGGGGCCACTCTGGTCGGGCAACTCCTTGGCCCTGTTGTCTCTCCTCTCCACTGACCATGCACTGCAAGTCCGTGCACTATTTAGCTGTACATACCAACGTATCAATTGTTTGGCGCTGACTTTGTGGCGGCACACCATCCTGCCTGTGTCACCCCCGACTGCCTGCCGCGGCGCGACGATCAGGCGGATGTCGAGGCCGCCAAGTCGAGGGTGCGCGCGGCCGAGGCGGCGAGGGAGAAGGAGAGAGACAGCTTCGCCGTTGTCGCCGGCAAGGAGCACAGGCGGCGGATGTCGGACGCCCTCGCTACGGCCGTCGCCGTGGCGGACGGGGTCACGGCGGAGGTGGTGGCGGACGCCGAACGGCTTGAGCGAGAGCGGGCGGCGATGCTGGTGCCGCAGGTTTCGGCCCTGGTGGGCGGTCAGGTGAGAGAGATGAGAGGAGCGCGGTAGTGACTTTATTGGGCTGGGGTGCATCCCGTGCGAGCGAGCGTTCTGCGTGCTTCGTTCCGCGGTTTCGAGCAAGCACTGCTGTTTGCGGAACTGTCGGGGGGTGTGTGCCTCCGATTGCACGGGTGTGGACGAGGTCATGCCGTGCGTGCGAGGGAAGGAAGCGGTAGGGTCGCGCAGAAGCCCTTGCTGTTGCTGTGTTGTGTTGTTATCCACAGCAGGAAAGTACAGCATTGCGCTTTTAGTGTTCTTGCACTTTGAAGGAACACAATGAGTCTAGGACGACTTTTTTCGAGGTTGTGGAAAGGACGGACCCACCGTTGTACTAGTTCACCCTTCAGAAGCGCACTTCCTGGTTTACTTCAACCTGACCGTCCCGGCTCTTGAGAATCCCCGTTTTGCTGTTGTAGACTCCAACTTCGGGATTGGGGTGGTCTTCTAGCAGTTTTGGGGTGTTTTTGGTGCCAGGAAAACCCGCTCTTTCATTCCCCTCCAGCCCCTCCCCCCCCTCCCCCACACCAAACCCCGCCTCCTCACACTACAGGCCCCTCGTTGTCGCGCGTGTGGTTTTGCTGCTTTCTGCAGGCGTTCTTTATGCGACGATCGGCAACAGTCCTTGAGAAGCTAGCAGCACAGCTCCCCCACTCCGCCCTGGCTCTCTGTCGGCTCTTGGGGCCTCGCCCCATGGAGAACCCCTTCACCCCTCCGCCCCCACCCAGGAGGAGCAGCATACAGCAGACGTTCTCGACCTCCATTGCCTCTGTCGACGTTTCTGGGCACTCGGCCGGCTCGTCTTCAACGGTTGTCCGGGGGTTCGACGGCGGCGGCAGCCGGGGCGGGGGCTCCAGCTCCTCGACGATGGGCCTTATTTCACCGCACCGGCAGGCCGCGACAACAACCACGCCGGCTCTTTCCCCCCCCGGCCTGCAGTCTCACGGCGCAAAGTTCGAGCCAGTAGGACTTTCGCCCACCGGGTCCTCGGCCTCGTCTCCGCCCCCCCCTCCGGCTGCGGTTGGCACTCCGGACCGTTCTCAATCCTGTTCCCGACCTAACGCTATGGCTCGCGGTGACCCCACGAGTACGAGCAAGAGTGCTGAAGCGATTAACCCCGCAGCTGCTGCTGCTGCCGCCGCTGCGCCGGCCGCCCCCCTGTTGCCGCCACGGCCGGAGACCAGCGGTGGGAGGGCTGGGGGTGACGGGAAAAGATGACGGCGGTGGTGCTGACTGTGAAGGCGTCCTTGGGTGAATCAGTCCCCCGGCTGGGGACAGGGGCAGATAGATGTGTCCGGGCAGTGAAGCGAGGGGGCCCGTCGTTGCTCTTGCACGGCGATGTTTCCGTTTTGTTGCAGCAGGAGTTAAGATATCGTGATGTAGCTATTATATCTATAGTTTGTTATTTTCTAGACTAGCAGCTATGTACCGTGGTTTACTTTGATTCACGTTATTTTTTTGTGTTCATTTTTTTCTGGCAGTCCGTGCGTTGTGCTTGCGCTGGTGCTGTCAGCGCGGTCGCATTCCTCAACTGGCGTTCGTGCGGTGTGGTGTTTCGTTTGACCTCAGAAGCAAGCGACGAATGGCTATTGGGCTCACTTGCCCACCGCGGTTCTCGCTCTCGTCTTTGGCTCACTCGCCTCGAGGGGGGGTGCGGCTGGCTCCAAAGCAGCACCGCGCAATGGGGGCTAGAGTATTCGAACACGCCCACAGTGCCACACAAGCTTAAGAAGTACACGCCGTAGAATGGAGTGGTGGTGGTGGTTTGTGTAAGCTTCGCCTGGCCAAATGTAACGCGCGTGTGATGTGCGGATAGCGCGTCGCGGGAGGATTATTTGTCACCTCGATGTGTTGAAGTTACTCGGCTGCCTCGTCCTGTTGTGGGAGGAGGGGGCTAGCACGAACGAAGACGGTGATTGACATGATCGTGTAGTCCCTCTGTGGCCTCTCCCACGTCAACGTGTGTGGGGACGATGGGGAGGCCGAAGGGAAATGGCGAAGGAAGTGTTGGCACTTGCTTGACCGCGGATCTGCGACAGTTGACACCTTCTTTGTTCCGCCGCCGCGGGGGCGTGCCCTGGGAGGATGCTCTCGAATAACGCACCAGACCGAGCTAGAAATCGCCAAGAGCGGGAGTCTTCAGTCAAACATTTCGTTTCGCGGGCTACAGACATGTGCTGGTGGGATGTTGAGAGATATGTGTGTGCCTCCTCTTGTCTTGGTGCGGTACGTACTGCTCGTCGATCATGCAAGAGGCCACATTTGGGTGCACCGCAGAGAGCAAACAATATTGTCGTTGTTTGCAAAGCTAAAACCATTATACAGCAGCTCCATTTGTACATCCCAAGGTACCAGGTTGGAAGAGGTTGAAGGGCGGAGAGACGACGCCGGCAGCACCACCTGGAGGGTCCTGTTCGTTGGGGTCCCAGGCTGAGATTCGGTTGAACTTTAGCACGTGCTCAGAGTACGTGTACTGAAATCTCGAAAAACAGACCCAAACAGAGCTCGTACTGCCCGTCATCGTACTCGAAGGTGAGTTCATTGTCATAACCCCCGAAAGGCGAACCCAAGGTGCCATGTAACAAGGTGCAGTAGCACAAAACAGCATAGCACACAACACCGGACGCCTGGCGTCGCTCAGACTGAAAGACTCGACGGCTACAAGACAAAGGGAAAATACACAGAAATGGTGAGGGGCGCCGCTCACAGCCAAAAGGAGGCTCCAGTTTACACAGCCTCCAAATGACTAAAAACAAGGTCCTTACACGGCAGACGAAATCGTCGGCACCAAGGCGACACGGTGATCGGTTACGTTCATAAACCGGCAGCTAATTGCTCAACTTTCCTGCAGGCGTAAACAAAAGAACGCCAAACCAAGCAACGCAAGGGATAAGGCTACACAAAGAGCATTCAAGTGAGACAATAAATTGATGGTCCTGACCGATTTCCGCATCGCTCTACCTCTCGGGCCTCAAAGCCACAACGCCCGCAAACCTCTGCACTCGCCTAAAACCAAGGCATGGATGGCAAGTGGGCTCCGTTACCGCAGCCCCCCCATCCCCATGCCACTTGCCCCTGCTCCCAATCCGCCGGGCATCACTACTGTCGCGCCGTTTCCTTGAGTAGCCCCATCGCCCCCCCCGCGCAGCCCAGTTAGCCCCGAACCGTTTGGGGCTGCGTCCATGCCCTGCGGGTGTTGCTGGTCTCCACCGGCTTGGCCTACGCCAGACTTAGCCCCCCCAGAAGCGCCCGCGCCCCCGTGGATTTTTTGCTGCAGCTGCTGCATTTGCCATTGCTGTCGCTGTTGCAGCAGCTGCTGCTGTTGCAGCAGCTGCTGGAGCTTCTGTTGCTGGGCCCACGCCATCGCCTGGGCCTGCGCCTGCTGGGGCTGGTGCTGTTGCTGCTGCGTCCAACCACCGGCACCCTGGGGATGCGACGAAAGCGTACAGTCAGGCAGACGCATGAGGCGACATGTATGTGAGGGTTCTCGGCGCGTGACACGAAAGAGCACATCGATGATTCTGCGGAGCGACGCATTGCACAAACGCGCAATTTTTTGGGACGGCAAAAAGGCAAAAAATTGCTCTCGCGCGACAAAAACAGGTCACATGCAAAGACGCACCGGCATGCCCATCTGCTGGGAGCCCATCGGCGCGAGGCCCCCGACGTTCAGCGTCGACATCATCTGCGACACTTGGTTCAGCTCTGGGGTTTTCATCACCCCTGTCACAGGCGATGAACCAACAGGCCCTGCCATACTGCGGCCCACGGCGCCGCCGCCCGCGGGGCTGTTGAACATGGACAAGATCGATGCCGCCGATGCCTGCGAGAACAAAAATCGAAGAGAGTGTCGACGGCAGGCGAGGTCGGGGGAAGGAGGACATGGATGAAACCAGAAATAACGCAAACATCTAACAGAGGACGACGAGCAAACCATCCGCAGAAGCGGCAGCAGTGGCCAGCAGCCAACACCCAAACCTCTTCGCGAGCGAACGATTTTTGCTGCCATTTACAAAGCGGAGCGAAAACGTACATACCTTCCCAGGGGCACCTGCCGCCGGTTGCTCCTGCTGCCCTTGTCCAGACTGCGCCGCCGGTTGCTGCACTGTGGCCGGCTGCTGCTGCTGCTGGGATCCCACCAACGCCGCTGCCGCCGGCACCGTCGCCCCCGGCGACGAAGAAGGCGCAGACTGAAAATCCGAGAACTCGAACATCTGGTCCATCGGCGGCGGTGGCGGCGCCGACGAAGCCCTCGACGGCGGCGAAGACGCTTTTGGAGGCGCCTGCGGCGGGACCGGCTCGGAGAAGTCGAGGAGATCGACCGCAGGGGCGGGGACAGCGGACGGCGCGGCGGCGGCGGCGGAAGCGGCCTTCACTGCCCCGGTGCCGGCCTTCTGGAGGCGGGGCACGGCCCTGGTGGTTGTAGATGATGTAGCCTTGGAAGCGGCCGGTGACGGCGCCGTGGAGGTCGAGGAAGATGTTCGCCCCGCCCCCCGGCTACTGCTACTGCTGCCGGTCTTTCCCGTGGGGGACTTGGAGGAGGCTGCGCCGCTGTCCATCCTGATTTTATTGGTTTTTTTGTTCGGCAATGCAAGGTGAGGCGCGGTGAGACCAAGGTGTCGGTTGTGCGTCGAGGAGGAGAAGGAGCTCGTGGGTTGCGGGGGCGGGTCGATGCTCGGCGCTCGTTCTGGCGCGCTGTTTCAGGCGGTCAAGACAGCCGGGCCTTGGTGAGGAATCGCATCTGATAACCGTGTTCGTGACAAGCGAGAGGGATGACCGAAAAACCGATCAGCAGCAGGATCTGTTTGCCTTTTCCTTATCCACGACTTCGTCCCTGACTCTCCGTCTTGCTCTCGCACCTCGAAGATCGTGAGCCGGTAGACTCCTCCGGCTTCCGCTGCCTAGCAGGCTGAGGACTCCTCGACACGAAACGCCTGTGCTCGTACTTGTCACGGATCCATTTCTCGCGCTCGCGGACAGTGGCGTGTTCTCGCGGCACGGTGTAGCTAGCGGGCACTTCGGCCTCGAAGTGAGCCTTGGCGCGCTCGTTTCCCATCTCTTCCATGCCCTGGGAAAAAACCACGAAAAATACCGTGGGTAGACGAACACACCCGCGTCAAATATACAGCAATGTTGTAGTTTAGGTACAACATCATCGTGAGAAACGTGCGATTTTTCAAACCGCTTGATGGCAAGCCTTGTACCGGCTCGGTACACGATTCTCTTGAAGTCCTTGCTGACGCAACATGTTCATGAAAAAAAAGGAGCCCGCCGGAAGGGCAGCACTGCTGAAATTACTATTAATACTTGTAAATAGGCTTCAGCGGACGAAAGCCAAGAGAGCAAACGCCGCCCGCTCGTACCTGAACTTGAGCCGGCTTCCAAGTGTCGAGGTTGACGCTCCGAACAAAAGAGATGTGAACCCCCAAGTTGCGATGGATTCCAGAGCAATCCAAGCATATGAACAGCCCGAGATTAACGGAGGCCCAACGGGGCTCTGGTGTCAACCAGCCCGACGTTAGGGAAGAGCAAAAGGCGTTCTCAGGCAATAATTCTCAAAATGATTACATTGATGTAGCATACAATAGCGTGTTCTCAGCGAACGAGTAGCATGTCGACAGCAGTGAGAGGGATGTGTGCCGTAGTCTAGACAATGTCCCGGTTTTTACTTTGGTGTTCTAGCTGATACCCAAGAGCCTCAATTGAACCGTGCACCTCATTGGAGGGATGCGCTTCCAGACCCACACCATTTGCGGCTGAACGCCTGTCAAACTAACCGGACAGCAGCGCAGTGCAGCTGCGGGAGAGAATGAGGGAGACAGAGAGCAACGACCAGGCTTTCAGAGCCGAGGGGGACAATCGTGTACTCCATGCTGTTGCTGGTTCTGTGCCGTACCCATGCCAGACAGACCAGACCGATCACGACGAACTGCTGTTGGTTAGGCCGCACGTGTGTCCTACCTCTCTTGCCGCAGTCGGCGCAGAAGCGGTTCTCTCCAGTCTTCACTAAGGCCTCCAATCGCTTCCTGAGCGCCTGTTCCGTCATGACAGCGATACCTCTCTCGTTCTCCTCTCTGTCTCCGTTGAGACTAGCAACACCTTCAACAAGTAGGCGGAGGAACAGCCAAGGGTGCTTCATGCATTCCGACGATGATGTGGGGCAGGAGCCGAGAAGAAGCCACAGCAGCAGCAATACATAGCAGCAGCGTCGAAATTGTTCAAAAAAAAAGGACAGGAGCGAGCACTTGTAAAGGTCTTGCCTACTTGCACGCTACTGCACCTCCGACTTCGACCGCCTACACTTGGGGAATCGCGCACGCACGCTCGCGCACCTGCTGTTTTGTCACACCCCAGAGCTGTTCGCTAATTCAACACCTCGAGGTGTAGACCACGGGTCATGAACGTTCAGTCGGTGGGGTGGGGATGTGGGGATACGAAGGCGGAGAAAAAGCCAAGGGAAGGTTTCTATGATGCTCAGGCGTTCGGAGAGACACGACCACGAGCGAGAACTAAAAAGAGTCAGAGTGACCACATACTAGGCAGCGAAGTTAAGATCAACCAATACACAGTAGCGCGTTAGAGAAGGAGAGAGAGGGGACGTGTGTGTGAATAGAGCACGGGAGCGGAGGGTCTAAGTCCTGGTCCTCGAGGGTGTCGCTGTGTTGAAGAGAGCGGAGTAGCGGCAATTTTTTTCCCCGTTTCCCCGCCCCCCCCCCCCCCCCGGCTTCGGGCGGACCAAGGCAGATTTTGGTGGGAGACACAGCAGGCGCCGAGTCGCTGCGGCGTGAACAGCAGGGAGGATGGAGGAGGACGATCAGGGCGAGACGTGGGCTTGTGAGGTGCGATGGGATGATGACATCCGGTGGTGTACGTAGTAGGCCCGCGGGATCTCGAATCCTCCTCTCCTCCGTTCTATGTTTGGCTCCCCTCTTCTTCTCAAACCCAGCGCGCTCTACTAGTTTAAACTCGATTGAGGTCGGTCAGCAGTGCGGAGAGTCCACGGCAGAGTGCATGTCGGCGGCGTCTGGATGCGAACCTGCTCAGCGTCTGTGTTGCAATTGTCGCTCACCCGCTTCCCTTCGCCAGCTTTGGTGTGACTGCCTCCTCCGGCGACGCTTGTCGCTGTTCGGTCTCTTTCTTTCCCTCGTTGTGACTAATGCCTCGCGCTTATTTCAACTGCAAATCCAAGATGACACTACTTCACACCTCTCTGTCTATCACCTAATGTTTCTCCTTGCTACCTCGATGTGACGCGGCATGTATGGTGGGTCTTTTTGATCACGCACCCTCTCGAAACTGTGTGGCTCTTTCTCTCTCGCTCTCAGGCGTGCACATTTCATAACAGGGTGGGCGCCTCATGTTGCGAGATGTGCGGGACGCCAAACCCGAGCATGGCGGCCGGTGGCGCTGGGTCTACGGCAGACGGGGCTGACGACGGCAGCTCGTCAGCGGCGTACTGGTCATGCCAGGTACCAGTATTTGATACTTCCTAAAAGGTTTTTGGTCGGTGTATGATATCACGCGTGACGTTGTACGAGAAGCAGGCAGGAGCAGCAGCAGCCGCAGCAGCAGCTGGAGGGCAAGCTTGCGCCATCGAAATGTGTGCCGGACTGAAAAAGGTTGGCCGAAATACCGAGACACGACGGCAATCGGCCTCCTCTGACGCTATCAAAGAGGTGTCCCGTTGGTTGGTTGATACCTGGTGATCTTCCTTGTGTTTTGCTCTACTGGCAAGACTTGCACCTTCGGTGAGGGTTGGGACACACCTTGTAGAGTCGGACCCGTGTGTTTTACGGGCGGTAGAACGCCAGCCTTATCATTTGGGTGTACGTGTACACGTACAACGTACTTCTACTTCCATCACAACGTACCGAGGTACTGCTGTACAACGTTTTCAGATTAGTTTCGCGAACATAGGGGGAAATGCGTGCGGAAGGAATCCCGGTGGGGTTCGTGTCGTTCGCCACAAAAATATATAACTGTTGGAGTGAATTTTGGCATTCTTTTCGCCGCCCCTGCATTTGGGGAATATCATGTGTCGGTGCAGGACAATATGGCATTACCAATGAAGTGTGCAGGTCTACTAATATACTGCTGTAAGTGTGTGGGTATTTGTTTTGCCGATCGACGGATCCCTCGATAAATGGTCGGACGGATATTTCTAACATTGTCAAATTGTCAGTTTCCTAAAAAATGATATCGACGGTGCCTTGAACCATTAGATGTTCCGCGTGCTTGCGCAGGAGTGGGAACAAAACGGATTAATTGCTACTCTAAAATCTTCAGACTGTTTTCTTAGAGATGGATTCGTAGGGTCTACTAGGAAAAGATTTAAAGCAAGAACTAGTGCCCAATATTCTGTTCCGATTGCCGGCGTCAGGTAAACCACTGCTGTGTGTTGTGATCGCTGTCCCATTGTTGACAAGCACAAAAATACGTGTGACCTCCCCCGCTCACGCCCGCACCGCCTTTGCCATGTGTATCCCAATACGTAACAACCCAAACTTCAGGCGTGCACCATGCAGAACCCTTCGGTGACGTTCACGTGCCACGTTTGCGGCACGGTGGACGAGGGGCAGCGGGCCAAGGCCAAGGAGGCCGGGGATGGGACCGCGGAAGACGGCGTGACCCCGGCGCTGCTGTCGAGGCTTTCGAGAGACGGCCACTTTTCCCTCCAAAACTACCTGGTGATCCATCTTTTTTTTTTTTCCACAGACATGAATCAGGATAGTAAGCAGTCCCATGTATGCGTTTGGTGTTTGTTGCTACGCGGGTGTCTGGAGAACGGAAGAAGCGGTGGGTGTATGCTGTAGGGCACGCCCACCCCGTTCGCGGTTCCCGCCGAAGATATCAATGAATAAACACGCGAAACATTTGTCTAATTAGGTACTCTAACTCTACCTTTTCTTTTTTTAGCACGCCTGAAACCTAACGTTCCCTCCCGCTCCCGTTCCCATCGTGGATTTTTCCCGCCCCCCCCCCCAATGGGCGTTGTCGATACGACACCGCGCGTCTTCTTCTATAGACCAAACTCTGCCATACCCTAGCGCTGGCGGCAGCCGAGGCGGAAACCGGGTTATCCCGCCCGAACATCGACCGAGCTTTCATCCCGGTGCTTCTGGAGCTCATGTCAGACCCCAGCAGCCGGCGGGGGCCGGACGTGCCGCTGCAGGCGTGCCGCGCGCTCAACTACTTCCTGCAGGTGCAGCAGGGTGTGAAGACCAGGGATAGGGCTGCTTGTCGTATGGTTGTGCTGTTGTATGCCGGCTCCTATGCTGTGCATCTGGCTTATGAACCACTACCTACGCATGCGTGGCTTGCAACCGGCAACACAGCAGTACGATAGTAGTTCTCGGGTTTTGCTGCCTTCGGCTCTCCCAAGTTCCACACTGTCGCAAAAGGGGGTTTACTCCAAGCGGAGCAGTACCGAGACGTGTTGCTGGCTGCAGAGGTGATGCCTGGCCGACCTCTCCTGGTATGCCTCTCCGGGTATGCTTAATGTGTTCTGCTGCTGCGCGAGAATCCCTTTCATTCCACCGGTGATTCGCTCAGGTCGCCGTGTCGTTTTTTTTTTGGTGCCCGCTGCGTGCGCTCCGTACTGTGTCGCTCTTCGCGCAGATCGGGGCCGCCAGCGATGTCGGCGTACAGCGAGGAATGCGGACGTACGCGCTGTGCATCACCTGCTCGGCTACCGCTGGCACCGCGGAGTACCAGGTACGACGTGTCGCGTCTCTTCAGACATTGTGTTTGATACAGGGAAATCGACTAATACCGTCTCGGGAAGAGGGCGATGTACTTCTGTCCCATCTTTTTGTAGACTTAGACTGCTGCTGCTGCTGCTGCTGCTGCTTTGTTTTCTCGTGCAAGCATGCTTGGCGTGTTTCAGGAACGAGAAAAAAAAAACTCTAACCGCCCTCCTGTCTGTTCTCTTGTTGTCAATTGCGTGATTTTTGGTGTGGAAATTTGTTGCTCCTTTCCGGCGGGGGGTCTCAGGAGCTTGGTCAGGAGGCGGTGTCGGGAGTGGACCTGCTCTGCCGCACCTCGGCGGAGTTTCTGAGGGAGCTGGCCGAGACGGACATTGGCGGCGGTGGCGGAAGAGTACTGGCGTCGTTCGTACGAGGCGTCTACCGTTCGTCGGGAGGGAGGTGGGTTCAGCGGTGGCGGGGAGAGGGTTGTCCCGTCTCTCGGTTAGGAATTACGCATGTAGCGGTTTTTGTCGCAAGCGTGTGGCGTGTCCTTGGCTAAGAAATGTTTCAGGGTGGCCTCTTCTTATCTCGTTACGCCAGGTATTGCAGACCCAACAGCTCCCACGCAGCCACCACACGCGCATCCCCCAAGTGTCAGCGGTATCAACCTCGAGTGCTGCGTTCCATGGCCCCCTCTTACCGCTTCTTCCCTGCCCCGCGTGACGATCAAATCTCCTATGCATAGTCGTCGGGGTAGCATCTCTGCGTCTCCGCTCGGACACTCGCCGGGGGGAAGCGGGGCGGGGCTCGCGGCGGAGGACCGTCGCAACAACCGCGCCGGCGGCGCCGGCGCCGGCGCCGAGGAGGCGGTCGCCAAAGCTCTGTCGCTGCTCCCGCTCATCCTTGAGCTTCACCCGAGGCCTGCCGGGGCGCCACCGCCGACCAAGCAGGGAAGCAGCGGCGGCGGCGGCGGCAACGACGAAACCGCCGCCGCCTCTGTCGTCTCGGCCCTTCAGGGCAAGGAAACGGCGACCACTGGTGTCATTGGTGACGACGAGCACGCTGACGCGGACGCGGGCGACGGCGACGACGAGCTGCAGGCGATGCTCGATGCGCTGCTGGCGGTGCTAAGGGGGGCGTCGGCGTCCAACCGCGAGGTCGCACTCGCGACCTTGGGGTCCAAAGTGCTCCCGAGGCTCGGGGGCGCGGCCGCTGGGGGCAGGGAGTGGCTCGGGGAGCTCATCACAGACAAGGACCTGCTGGTCGCGGCGATCGAGGACCGCTCTCTGCGCGGCGCCGCGTGCCACCAGCGCGCCCTCGGGCTGACGTACCAGCTTCTGGCGTCCTCGCCGGAGCTGATGTCCCTGGTGCTCGAGCCCGGGTGTCCCCTCTTCCCCGCCGTGCTCGACGCGCTGGGCGACAGCGGAGGGGGAGGGCTTGGTGGAGATGCCTCGGGTTCTCGGCCCGGCATGGACGGTTCGGGCAGCAGCCACAACCATCACAACCACCTTCGAATCACGTCCGGTGGCGGTGGCGATGGCGGCGGCGGCGGCGGCGGCGGCGGCGCACCAGGGACGCCGAGGTCCGCGCCGCGGACGCCGCGGCTCGCGGGTATGTCTGGGGACGGGAGGCGGATGAGTCGGACCGGCGGGGCCGCCGACAGCGAAGCTGCCGGGCGGAGCGGGCTGGCTGTGTTGCGCATCGTGGGGCTGGTGCGTGCGCGGGTTTTTAGGATCTTTGCTCGCGCTTTTTTTTTGTCCCGACCATGTTAGCGGCGATGACGTGAAACCGAGAAGTCAATTTTCCGTTTCCTTATTTTTAGCACGCCATGAAATGAGTTCACCAAGGCGCCGGAGAACGGGGCGTGTTCCCCCTGTCGTGTGTTTTTTGTGGCTTGAAAGAAAGTACGCATTTGAGACGATAGCGTCGTGGCAAAAGAGTGGAGCGCCCGCCATCATCATGGCATGTATCCTTCTCGTGAAAACGCGCGGCACTCGCTGGCCCGTTTTCCTTACGCTTTGCGTCATCCTTATCTTTCTTGTTGTCGCCGCCCTTGCTCTTGCTCTGCTTGCTCTGCTGCCGCGCTTGCAGGTGGCCGCGGCTTTCGTCGACGGACGGCTGCCGAAGCCCTCCTCGCTGCTCCTCGGCAGCTCGGGAGGGGGAGGCAGAGGGACCACCGGGTACACGCCCGGACCGGCCATAATGGTGCAGGTGCTGCCCGAGAACACCCCGACTCGGACAGGCGGGGGCGTCGCCGCTGCTTCTGGGGATCTGGATGACAGCGGCAGCGGCAGCGGAGACGGGAGGCGTGAGCAAGGCTCGGGCAGGCAAGCGCACAGCTCAGCTCTCGTCAGCAGCGGCGCGTCCGCCCGGCGCACCCGCGCTGGGTCGGGCGCGAAGGAAAACCAGGAGCGCCGAGCGAAGCTACTGGCCGATTTGGGAGACGGGACGGTGCTGGTGTCTTGGGCAAATACTGGGGTCGAGGAGGCGAGTGGTTTTCCGTCCCCCTGCGTAGTGCATCGCGATATGCCAACGGCCCGAACTGGGATATTGGGGAGCCTGGGGGCTGGGCACGACTACTACGGTACCATTATGAAAGTAGTTTGTCTGCTGGTCTCAGCCAAGTTTTCATTCACGTCTCCGCTCCGCACCACACGTGCCGATCCTGGCGCGCACGCTCGGGCGTTTGGTTGTGGGCGCATGGACGTGTGTGTTAACAACACGAGCCAGGTGTCCCTGACGGCCTTCCCTCACCCCTCTTTTTTCTGTTTCCCCTTTGCCCGTTCGTGCCCTCCGACCCAACCGCCAGATCATCGCCGCGAGGCGGGTGCTCCTGTCTTCCTCGAACTCCCTGACTTCGAGAGCCAGGCGCTCGCTAGCCCGCAACTCGCTCTTCAGGACGATGATGTCTCTCGGCGGGGACCCCGGCAGCGGGGACAGCGACAGCAACGGTGATGGGGCCGGCATCGACGATGACCCACTGTCTAGCTTCAGCCTCAGCGCTCTGGGCGCGCTGGGGGCGCTCGGTGGAGGAGGGGGTAGGGGGGGCGGCGCAGGAGCGAGGGCGGAGAGGTCGATCCTTAGCGACTTCCTTGGGCAGTTCATCCAGTCTGGCAACGCCACCACGGTGAGGAACTCCCAGGGTCATTGTTCTCTTCTCGTGTAGCGTTGAATGGCCCATATGGTATGTATTCCCCTGCCTGTGTGCCCACGGGTGGTGTTCCTCTGTGGGTTTGAAGAAAGGAGCACCCGCCCGGCCTAGTGATTCATTCGCTCAGGAATGTACTTCCTGGTTTTGTGTGTTTCTGCGTGAAATTACGGTAGTTATGCAGGTAGGAGTCGCGATGGCTTTTGCTGGGAGCCGTTGTGAAGATCTCGTTTTTGGCCTTCCTCTCTTGATTCACCCTCCCCTCCTGATCCGGCACATCTGGCGCGCGTTTTTTGGGTGTGACGGTTGCGCAGCTTCGGCATGTCCTGGCCGGCGGCGCGGACCCCAACCGCTTGATCAGGCCCGGCCAGTCGGCCCTCATGGCCGCCGCGGCACACGAAGGCGGAACGGCGACGGCCATCGAGATGACGCGTATCCTCCTCGACGCGGGAGCGGACGCCGGGTTCGTTGGCCCGGAGGGATCGGCGCTGCATGCCGCGGCGGCTACAGGGCGGGGCGAGGTCGTCTCCGCTCTAATAGATGTGAGTCATGTGCATATACCGCCAGTTTGTGTTTTTTTTCGTTCCCAGGGTGCGGGTGGAGTAGACAGAGGCTGGAATGGCGAGAGAGCGGCGCCCTCGCACTCTCTTGTTGAGTTTCCAATCCAAACTCGTGAGTGTCCCGCGGGCAGTCAACACTTGCGGCGCAAATCCGAATCGTCCGGCGAACACCGGCCGCCTGCGCATGTGTCAATGGTGTTGATAAGCAAGATTTCTCCCTCTGTCTTCCTTGGGGTGAACTCGCGCCAACGATACGTTCATCCGGCAGGCTGGGGCTGACCTCGAAGCCACAGACGGGGACGGCTGCACCCCCCTCGAGGTCTGCACCGACGAGCCGGTCATGCTGATGCTGGCTCAAGCCCTGGAGGACGCCGACGAGGCTGAGGCCAAGCCTACGAAGGCCGCAGCAGCGTCAACGGCAGACGGCGGCGGTGCGACGACGCCGGCGCCGAACGAGCAGGGAACGACCAAGGAGGCGGCGCCTGCGGCGGCGGTGGCGGCGGTCGGGAGCGACAGCGGCGGCGGCGGCAGGGACAATAATGATGCGGGCAATAAGCCTTCAGCCATCGCTGCGGCGGCCAGCGTGTTGTCGTCGTCGTCGTCCTCCTCCTCCTCGGCGTCCTCTTACTTGCCGTGTTCGCCAACCCCTGCTCCTGCTGGCGCCCGTGGTGGAGGTGCGACTTCTGCGGAGGGGGCTGAGCCCTCGCGTCCTGAGCGTGAGGCGGCGGTGTCGCCGGGGGAGGCTGATGCGGCCGCGACAACGGCAGTGGTGACAACGGCGACGGTTGCGGCGGGAGCTGGCGGAAGCCGGGAAGAGGCGATGGTGCTTGAGCTTCCCGAGGGTAACGGCCAGATGGTGCGTCGCCACGCGCTTGCTTGCGTGCTTGTGTCGGCCGATGGGCATCGTATGCATGTTTTGTTGCCGCAAGGGTTCTCAACCTGTGCTCCGGTCACATATTTGTCCTGTTGACCTGTCGCTCGCCTTGCGCCCCTTGATCCACGATGACTATGTACCAGGTGTGCAATGAAAACGCTGCTGATCTTGTGACCGCCTAGTGCGCGACGCGCTGGGTGATGTAATCCCCCTTGTCGCATGAAAAGCTTTCAGTTGAAACTCTCTGTGCGACCGCTCCTGTCCCTCATCTGCAAAACCGTCGTGACCCTTTCCAAACAGGTGCGTGTGCTCTTGCAGACTCTGAGCCAGAGCTTCATGGCCAACCCCGCGGCGGCACAGGGACTCTCGGCGGCGCTCGCTCCCCCCGCGTCCACCGCCAACGTCGGCGGCGGGGGCGGCGGCGGGGCTGCCTCGGGCACGAGGAGAGGCGCGGGCGGTTCTTCTGGCGGGTCGGGCCCTACGCGGGACGGCCCGGCGTCGCAGCACACGGTCTCCGTGTCTCTCGGCAAGGCGTGGCTCGAAATTCTTGTCAAGCTGATGCGGCGCTTGAGCGAAGATGGAGTGGCCGTGGCGGGCCGGGACGGCCGAGGCGGGGTCGGCGGTCGAGGTGGCGGCGCGACCGGAACCGCCGTCGTAAGGGGCGCTCTGGAAGACCCCTCCACGAGAGACGCGCTTCTGGTTCTCTTCGAGCGGACCGCGGCCGGTGTTGCCGCCGCCGCTGCTTCTGCTGCTGCTGCTGCTGCGGCGGCGGCGGCGGCGGCGGCGGGGGCCGCGGCAGTCACGGAGGAGGAAAGTAGCGGGTCTTCTTCCGCGTCGGTGCCCTCCTCCTTGTCGAGCCTGGCTTCCTCTTCTTCCACTGTAGTAGAGGAGCGGAAGAGTCTGGCGTGGGCAGACCCGGCGCTTGTGCTGCGGTCGCTCGTGCTTCTTCGAGAGGTGTTGGTCCGTGTGCCGGATACGTATGTGGTGCCGCTGCGACGGCGTGGAGTTTTGCACAGGTTTGTCGGCTCGGCAAGGCGCCACCGCCGGCGCACTCCTTTGTAATCGCGGCCGTGGTGGTAGCTCCGAGGGCACCCCGTCGCGTGGCTGTGTGATCCTTATTGTGTCGTGTTTAGTTTCGCTGCGTCTTTTGTTTTCCCTGTCTTGTGAGGTTGTCCCCTGTTCCGGTCGGTCCTTTCGTCGAATCGCTTAACCCCCGCGCGCTTGCAAGCACCTCCACGCGTGCACACCTCACGCCACACCTTGCACCACCGCGCGCCCTCCGTTCGCCAGTATCCGCAGCGTTGTGGAAGCTTCGAGGGTACCCCCGGTCCTCCGCGGCAGCTCGTCCTTGCCGTTGAGTGCTGCGATATCCGCCGCCACGAAGGAAATCATCGATCTTTGCGACGCCCACCAGAGCTTGAGGGCCACCCGGAGCCTGAGCCTGGAAGGCGGCGGGGGCGCGGCGGGGGCGGCGGCCGAGGGGGAAGAGGTGGATCGCCTGGCCGCGACGGCTTCCGCGCTTAGGGGGGCGGTGGACGTCTTGCAGCGCCACACGGTTGAGGGAGGAGGTGGAGGCGAGGTGACCGCGGTTGCGGAGGATACGCTCGTGGCCGGGCGGCGGGCGATAGGGGCGGTGAAGGAGCTGGCTGGGCTGCTCGCTAGCGAGGTATGACACGGCTGCTGAGTCTCATTCTTCACGCACTTTGACCCGAATCGTTGGTGACTTGCGCTCTTGCTTTCAGGATCATCGGAGAGTTGGTGTGCTGTACAAGCTGCGATGCTGCTGCTGCTGCTGCTGCTGTTGCTGCTGCATTGAGGGCGTTGAACGTTCGTGGCTCTCTGTGGCGGTGCAGGTGTCGCCGGAGCCTCAGCCTCCTGTCTGTCGCAGCACTTTTTTCATCGCTCTCCCTCGCGTCAACGACTGAATAACTCAAGCCCATGCCCGTGCGTGACACAACAAGGTTGATTGTCGTTTCGATGCCCGCCACCACCACTAGCACCACAAGAACAGCAGTCATGATCCTGCCTGCCTGCCTGCCTGCCTGTCTCCCAACTCTTAATTCTAGGACGGAATCACGGCCTTCGAGGCTCTAGAGTCCGGGGTCCTGCACCCCCTCCGGGAGCTCTTGGTGTGGTTGGAGGGAGCAGCGGCCGGCGGCGGTCCCACCGGTCGCACCCTGTTCACGGCGGGCGCCAAGATGGCGGCGGAGCTAGAGCGAGACGCGGTGGGCGCTCTCGCGCTGGTACCGACGACCGTTTCCGAGGGGAAGAACGGAAGGGGTACGGAGGCGGAGCCGGGGGCCGGGATGGACAAGGCTGCGGGAAGCGTAGCCGTTCTCGAGGTGGGGTGTGTCGATGCTCAGTTTTTGCTCGGGGGAGAGGTTGAACGCGTGTTGGGGGATGTTGTGTGTGTTGCCGTCGTGCGTGGCGATGTGGTCGAGCTGCGGGCGTGTTGGGTGGTGGTTGTGTATTTCAGTGATAATGCATAGACTATTGGGTGTGAGTGTGGTTGGTGATGCGACGGGTAGTTCTAATCATGGTTCGACCAACGATCACGGCGCGCGGAACCTGTTGAAACCTTCCCTGCCCCTGGCAACATGGTGGAAACAACCACCCGCCCAAGCATTCACGAGACCCACGATAACGTGCTTGGTCTGATGATGTTTGACGCCCTCAGCTTATTCGACTCATCCACGACGTCATCGGGGTCGAGATTCTCCAAGTCGAGGGTCCGGACTCCCGACACGCCCTGCATAGCGCCAGCGGCGGCGGCGGCGGTGGTGGGGGCGGCGGCGGCGGCGGCGGGCTATTCGGTGGCGCTCGAGGCATCTTCGGTGGCGGCGTGGGCCACGCGAGCGGCAACGACGGCGGCGGCACCGGTCTGGAGGCCCTCTCGATCCCGATGATGCTGCAGCTGCGACCCTCCAAGACCGGTTTGTGCCACGTGCGGTCGAAGGGGGGTCGCGGTGCCGGCGTCGGAGGAGAATCTGGCTCGGACACGTCGCCGTCGCTGTCGCTCACGCGGGCGGCGGGGGCGGGCCATGGCGGGGACGGCGGCGGGGCCGGGGCGGGGGCCGGGGCGGGGGGCGCGGAATCATCGCTCGCTATCTTGGCCTCTGTGCAACCACTCGCGAAGCTGTCGCAGCTGAGGTTTGTCTCGGCGTTGTTTTTGCAACCGCCGGTGCTGGTGGTAGACAATGATAGTCCACGCGCGGTGTGCGTGTCCGCAAGTTGCAATGATTGTTCATGGCAACCGGAGATTTTGTGCCTGGCGAACGTGGATGTTTTGCTCTTGTGCTTGCTTTGTTCGACGAAGCCATTGGTCCTGTATGTTTTCCGCTTGTGTTTGGAAAACCGATCTAGATTTGCCCTCCCCGTAGCCGTGCCTTCTTTTACACGTGTTTCGGTGGCTGTTTTGTTCCCGACCAGGGAGTTTGTCCTGCGATCGGTGCACATCACCCACCCGGCGTACCTTGAGTACTGCCGCGGGCTGCTCGGGGCGATGGTGTGCATCAAGCCCCCGCAGGGAGCCCAGGCCGGAGGGCCCATGGAACAGGTGAGAGAAGACACGCTGTACACCTGGGCTTGTGCACGGTATGACGTGGTGGTACGGGGAAGCAGATTATTTTTGTTGGTTGTTTTCGGACGGGACGTTCGGGAAGGGCGGGAGCAAGCCGCCCGTCGTCCTTTAGCTGCCCACGCAACGTATGAACTGGTGGGGGTAGCCAGATGTGTATGTGTGTGCATGTTTTGGTCAGTTGTTCTGTTGCCAAAATTTTACGAGGCGTGAGCGACGGAGCTCTCGCCCTCGTTGTTTTGTTACTCTTGGACGTCAAACCCCGAACACATGCTTGCCCGCACTGGCAGCTTGTTACCCATTCGGGCCTTCCCGTCCCAGATGCGCAGCGCTGGGCACACCAACCGCGGGTTGCACCTGGGTTTTGGACCTCTATTCACCCCGCCCCCCTCCATCTCCGCCACCTATTTATGTGATCCGTTTCTCCTTGCTTCAGAGCCTGGGCGCTGGGCTTGCTTCCGGCAGAGGCAGAGCTCCCTGGGAAGGGCAGGAGCAGGGCCGCGGCATGGGGCGAAGAAGGCTGTTCCGAGTTGTTGGGTGGGACGACCAGACTGGAACGCACCTGTTGCTGTCGGTGCCTGGCGTGGAGGAGGACATGCCGTGGGAGCAATACCTGCAGGTACCGTGGATTTTAGAGAAGGGAAGGAGGTTACTCGTGTCGGAGGGGGGGGTTGCCGTAGACGTGCCGCGTGCTCTTCGTGAAACGGGAGAAAACATACTGAGTTTTTCGGTCTTTGAGATGCTGGCAGAATCGCGCGTCGGCTCATCGCCCTTCTCTGTCCAGGCTGCCAATGTGTATGGTTACCCGGCACCCGGTGCCGATACTTCCTTGTCGTGGAGCATCTCGTCCCCTGCTGTAGCGCATAATGAGCAGCGCCCCCTTGGCATCAACATCGCCTTAACTTTCCTCCTCGTCCATCGCGCCCCCTGTATGGCTAAATACCCGTTTAATCCCCCCACTCTCGTACTTCCTAAAAATTATTTTCGTAAAGCATCTCGTTCTGTTGTGGCGTATGATGAGCAGCAGCAGCCACCGGCGCCCACCGACATCGCCTTTGCTTCCCTCCTCGCCCATCGCACCCTCCTGCATCCCTTTGTCATGGTGTACGGGGCTTTCAGGTGGTGCTGGCGGAGATGTCGTACCGCATCCTTCTCCCGGAGAAGGCCGCCGCCGCCGCCGCCGGCGACGACACGTTATGTGCCGAGTCGCCCCCGAAGGAAGCGACGGCGGCGCCGTGCGCAGGCGTTTGGGGCGGCGTCGAGGTAAAAGGGGCTGCGACGGTTTTGGTTGATAGGTGGTCGTTGGAGATAGCTCAGAGTGCGGCGCATCGGTTGGGCGAAATTTGGTTAGTGTACACTTGGGGGTCCGGTTTGCGCTACCTACGTGCGTGTGTTTGATTGGTCCTTCGAGTTGGTACAGAGTTTTTTTTGTTTTGGTTTTACACAGGGGGCGCGGTTACGCTACATGCGTGTGTGTGTTGGAGTGTTTGTTTTTTCTTGTATTTTTTGTTTTGTCGGGTTTGGGGGAGTACGTGTACAAGGCGACCCCATCTCTGTGTGTTGACAAATTCAATTTGATGGTGTTTGTTTTGTGTTTTTTGCTTACTCTAGTCGGTTTTGGGGGAAGATGTACGTATGTCGATCGACCCTCTCCGGCGCTGGTTGCTGGTTATTTACCGTGCGTGTGAAGCATACGCTGCTCGGCAAGCACAGGCGACTCGGAAGAAGGGAGTATGGTGTGTATATCGTTTGCAGTCCTTACCTTTCCTTCTCTTCGAGGCCGTATAATTCACCCACATGTTGTTTTTCCCCACGTCGCTTCTACCTGTCTCTTGGTTGTTGCCTGGCCGTGCGTGGGTGCATGGCTTCTTGCGGTTACACACAGAGGGAGTCCGGCACCGCGCCCGCACCAGACACTTCCGTGGTGAAACCGTCGCCACTGCTCATGTCCCTGGGGGGCGGGGAAAGTGGCGGGAGGAGAGGGGAGGGAAGGGCATTTTCTTTCGGCCAGGTGTGGCGGTTTGTATTGCTGTGGAATCGAATTTAGGAGCCTTGCCGTCGCTGCGAGGTTCATGAGCGTTAGTTTGTGGTTCGCGATTTCCCTCGCCGTCGTTGCAAGCGGGATGAACTTCTCGTAGGGTGGGCTTTGAAGCCGTGGGATTGCTGTGTGTCAGTCATGACATCATGTATGCTTTGCCTTTTTAGCGCTGCCTTCATTTCTCGGAGATGCCTCGAACC
Organism: Ectocarpus sp. CCAP 1310/34; assembly: GCA_902602495.3. Lineage (NCBI taxonomy): Eukaryota > Phaeophyceae > Ectocarpales > Ectocarpaceae > Ectocarpus > Ectocarpus sp. CCAP 1310/34. Next base: position 65,043 of record CACKRE030004881.1, on the reverse strand, counting down.
TGTCAGATATGATGGATACCTAATGTAACGTGTTCGATCTGGTTCCGTTTCCTTTTTGTGTCCAGGAGCACGGGGGCGGCGAAAGCGCCGACATGGAGCTGGAAGAGTTTGCCCTCGGAGAGAGTGCGATAGGCATGGCGGGAGGAGGAGGAGGAGGAGGAGGAG
>CACKRE030004881.1:34326-51330 GCA_902602495.3 Ectocarpus sp. CCAP 1310/34 | reverse complement strand
TGCCCCCCCCCCCCTCCCCACCGTTTTTTTTTTCTTTCCGGGACTGTCTGTTGTTGGTGTGATCTTGTGGTGGTGGATATCACTGGAGGTGCTTGCAGATCCCCAAGACTCCCCGATTATGAGCGATAACTTGACTCCCGCATGGGAGAGATGGACGGAGGGGGGTGGGGAGCACGCGCGTTGCCTTTTGTTACCGCGTTGTAGTTCCACCTTTCAGAAAGACAGACACGCAATAGCCGCTCTCTCCTCCTCCCTTGAGATTTTTTTTTTTATGTTTTTGCTTCCGCCGAGACGGCGTTTTTGGTTTTAGGGGGAGGGGTGTGGTTGTTGGACCGTGAGCCGTGTGTGTTTGTGTTGGGTTATCTTTGTTTTTTGTCGTCGTCTCAAATACTGCGGACGCGACGTGAAGAAGGGACGGATTCTTCGGACTTGCACGGATGACGATGCCGTGGGTAGTATATATTTTTTTGTCGTTTGCGTGTTTTAGGCGCTGCTGTGATTTCATGATGCTTACATGGGTATTTTAGTGTGTGCTACGTCCAGGAGGCGCGTGAGTCTGTCTTAAGGCGAAAGGGGGTGAGCGATAGAAGAGCTGCTTCACTGCTTTCCCCCCTCCATCTACCACTTGCTGTAGATCATGCCAACCAGGAGCTCGAGGACGCGGGCGGGCGGGGGGTGGGGATGGTAAGGTGACTCAATAAAGTTCCGAAGTCCCCCCGCAAGGTGGCAATGTTGGGTGTTTGCCCAAAACACGGCGAGGGGGGGGCGGGGAACGTGTGTGTTGTTTCTGGTTTGTGCACCGTCTTTGCTCCTCGTGCGCCACCCATGCGGGCTTGGTCAGAGCGGGGACCGGTTCGTGGCTGGGTTGTGCGTAGGTTGTAGGGAATGGTTGTGCTGTGCAGGAGAATAATAACATGTGTCGTGCGTCTTGTGTCACTACAGCAGTACAGAGGCTCCCATTTGCTTCCAACGAACGGCGTTCGCTCTACAAATGCCTTTGTTCCAGCGGACCGAAGCGAGAGCCTTGGAGCTTTGCTCTCGATCAGGAACCGAGCGGGGGAGAACAGCAAACAAGGCGGGCTTGCTTGCGCGAACTCGTCGTTCGTGCATTTGTTATGTGGTGTGTAGAGGCGTCCCACGCTCCTCTCGCTGACGACGACGACGCGGACAGTGACACGCGGTTCTTGTTTTTTCCCAAGTTCGGGGTCTCTGCCGACCAAAGTCCTTTTAGTTGTCTGTCCTTTTTTTGTCTGTGTCAATTTAATTCGCAAACATGTACCCCTACCCTTGGCCGATCGGGCCTCAAAAAAGCCGATCTCGGCCCACACTGCTGTGAACCGCGGAGAACTACCAGTAACTCCTTTGTGTAGCTGGGAAGATTTCAAGACGGTCAGTGTTGTTTGAGCAATTATTATCATCGCTTGCTAGGAGCAGCAGGTTGACTTGTTGCCGAGGGCCCTTCTTTCCTGAAACGTTCATCATCAATCTCAACACCAAGTCATGCAGCGCGCATCATGCAGAGGGTGTGTGCTTGCTAGGGAATCTCGCAAACACAAGCAGCCCTTTGTAGCCAAGATTGGATGATTGCACGACCTTTCCAAAGGGAACGAGCAGCTATTGTTTGTACGTATTTTTTCCTGATGACTCTTCTTGTTGTGGTGCTGTCGCCGACCGAGGCGGAGCGCAACTCGCGTCCGTGGTACGATCGGCGCTCTTGCGATTGAGCGTGTCGCTTCGAAACCGCTGAGGTGTCCTTCTGAGGAGCTGATGTCTACGCTAGCGACAGATTCTGAAGAAGACGCGTTGTCCGACTCTCTAGACTATAATGAATGGTAGATGCAAGCGCACAGCATTGATCGCTAAACGACGAGGGTTCGTTGACACCATCGGAAGAAGAGCACGGACCGACGACACGCCCGGCGTATTGTCCCGGGTGTCGAGTTCGAGTTTCTTGGGAAAAGGTCTCTCCGTCGACAAGACTCAATCTGTCCCACAGACACTCGACGTTGTCGAAACACACAAAAAAAACTAATTTATCGGGGGCTGGATGTGGTTCCGAGTGCGGAAATACTTGCCGCTGTGTACCTGCGTACCTGCCCTACTTGAGCAACACCTTCGCTACCACATACATTCGACGGTTTTCGGCGACAAACTATCACCTGTGCTGTACGGCTGCTGTTCTGCAGAATCAGAACGCAGACGGCTGCCGTGCGTGACAACTCTCGTCCATGAACATATCTACATATGACAACCCGAGGATTACAGGTGATACCCCGGGATACATACATACTACTTGCAAATAGAGAACGTGTATTATTTTTCCCGTTGTGGTCAAAAGAAAGAGCATATTGTGAGCTTTGTTAGCTTGAGATTGTTGTGCTGTTCTGTCGAGATTGATCGATCGATTCGATTCGGCCAGAGGGCCCCCTAGCATAGCAATGTACTGCTGCCAACCCTTGGTTTTTTTCCTGCGTTGCGGGACAACATTTCCCGAGTTTTGTTCTTGTGGCCTTCCCGAAAGGTTCCGAGCTGAGAGATCTCGGAAATTGAATGCGGCAGTTTCGCTGGTGAGAGAGGTGAGGTACAGCAGTAGTTCACACTCGGCCTACGCCTCCTGCCCCCACTCTTCCCCCACAACCCCCACACACCAACTCTTCTCTGCCACACGTACTCGTGTTGACGTTCAGTGCACAACTCTCTGCGACGCTTAAGTTTGCCATGAAGGTCATCGGAGTTGCTGCGGCGCTGCTATTGGCAAACGGGGTGGGTGCCTGTGTGGAGATCTCCGGCGCGAACTGGTACCAGTGTGGAGTTGCATTTCGGGATACTCCGGAATCGTGCTCTCAAGCCATTTTGAGCTTCAGAATCAGGCGGGAGAACAGCGACGTGAGTGAGTGGTTTGGTCGGGTATATACGCACAGCAGCAGTAGCACAGAAGAGATAGATACGGGGAAGTTTTATGTCGTCAGACTTTTGTTCGCCCCTGCACGAACTATAAATATGAATAGCTAGACTACATATAACAAAGTAGTACTCGAACCGCATATGCATAGATATATGAATGTATGTCGAGACGTGTCTGGGGGCTCTATTAGTACTGTAAATAGTACTGTCGTTGTAGACTACGTTTTTGTGTACGCCACATCTTTTATACCCCGGCGGGATTATTTCAGCCATGTTCGACCGGCGCTGGCACAAAGCTTAATTCGAAAACCCTTGCTCTTGTCGTTGCCCCCCTCTTGTTGCGTACTGGGGACCTGCGCAGTGCCTTGTGTCTAACCCGATCGTGCAGGTCGATTTCGCAGGACCTATGGTGATTGACGGAGCTGTACACAGCGGCACAGAGTGGATCTCGGGGGACGTCTCCGATGATAGCACGAGCGTTGTCTTCGACACTACCAGCAACCTTGATCTAGGTCCAACCTGGGTTCCGGTCGGGGAATCGTATCTATGGTAGATTTCATCTTCGAAATCCTTACATCACAGCAGCTGGCGGAGTTGCTGAGAGCTCTACTTGAGCATGCCGCGGCCAAGGGCAACAAAGACCTCGCACAGCGGCTGGTTAGGGCGGGAGCGGAGATCGGTGATGCACTGCATAGGGCCGTTGATGGCGGGCATAGAGAGATCGTGAGCGATCTACTGGAGAGTGAAGCATCACTTGCTGCAACGGACATGGATGGCCGCACTCCTCTTCACATTGCTGCCGAAGTGGGGGACGCAGATATGGTGCAGCTTTTGTTGCTCAAGGGGGCTACCACAGACGTGATTGACAACCAGGAGATGACGCCGCTGATTGTGGCAGCCTGCTGTAATCAGGTGGCTGCCGCACTTGCTCTCTTGGCTGCCGGCGCGGACATCACCCTTCGATCCACTCAATTCAAGTGCCCAGCTACTCACGCGGCGGCTCTAGAGGGGCATGTTGAGATTTTGAGGGCTATCATCGAGCACGGGGCGGACGTGGACGCTGTCGACGCACAGCAACGCACAGCTCTTCATGCAGCCTCTTGTTTCAACAAGACAGAGGCCGTCGATGTGCTCGTCGAGGCTGGGGCACACATCGAAGCACGGGATAAAGATGGCTGTCCCCCTCTTCATTATGCTTTCGGCAACCTCAGCCACGAAGCCTTGCTTTGCCTTTTGAAGCATGGTGCAAACGTCAACGCCCAGAGCAATTCCCTTCTAACACCATTGATGAAAGCAGGACGTCAAGCCGGTAGACAAGGAGCTGCAGAGGTGGTGAACTCTCTGCTGAGGGCAGGTGCGGACGAGACAATCGCCAACGTTCAGGGCAACAAAGCGGTAGATATGATCGGGGAAGATGTCGAAGAAGAGGACCGACTGACCGAGGATGTCGAGCGCGTGAGGGAGCTGTTGGCCAACGCTCCGGCTGATAGGGCATGGCGTCGCCGAGGCTACCTGATCATGTGCCGTGCTCAACCGGATAGGGTACCGGAGAGGAGGATGACGAGCGGCACCCACTATACCAACGTAGCACGGAGGACTCGCAGCCGTGCTAAGATGGCAAGAGCAAGGGGGATCGCGGGGGAGAGCACGGTGGATGAGAGTACCGGTGGCAACTGGGCCGTTGTGGTGTCGAAGGTGATTTCGTTGCAGGAGGAGGGTATATTCCGCACGATCGTGGAGTACCTGTGAAGCCGGTGAGATGATCGTATGTGAAGCTTCAATTCACCATCACACAAAGGAGAACAACATTTTGACAACAGAATTGTAGTTGCTGTTTGTTGTGTAGTTGGCAGTGGTGGCGCAGTTTGGGTAGATACAACACAGAGTGATCATTAGATCCAAAACACAGGCGCCCAAGCTGTCTTCACCTGACGGTTACAGACTTGGAGACACGCCTTCACAATACTGCACAAAACCCATGCAGTAGAATAGAGTCAGTTCTTGCATACAAATCCCAACATGTCCTCTCAAGAACTACGTCATGACTAGCTCTGATACATAAGACACAAAATTCTTTCTCTCAGTGTCCTCTCGAAACAAATACCAGTGTCCTCTCGACAAATGCTATCAACATGAATGCATGCTCTCGAACAATTCAAATTGAATACTCATCACTAACTGCCAGAGTTTTCTGGGCAGCGAATTCCATGTACCGTCCAACCCTTTTAAGACATATGGTCTGATTTCGGTAAGGGGAGGTACTCACACTCCAAGCAAAATAAGGCGGTTCTGCAGGAACTTCACAGCTCCCGAACTTTTGGTCAATATGTCTGCCCTCTGCCTGTTGGTGTCGATGTAAGTTACATCTACCACGTTTTGGTCCTCTAGGTGCCGGACGTGGTGGAACTTCACGTCGATGTGCTTCGTGCGGGGCGTGATTTTGCTACCCTTTGCGAACGCTACGGCACCCGCGTTGTCCTCGTACAATACTGTTGCTTGCTTCTGCTTCATCTTCAACGACTCTAGCAAATTTCGAAAATGTATAACCATGAGGCACGCCTTGGACAGCGCGACGACTTCTGCCTCGAACGTGGAGATGGCCAGCACCGTTTGATTCTTGGCTATCCAGATCACTGGGCCACCTGCGAGATAGAGAACGACACCGGTTGTGGAGTAGCCCTTGTCTTGGTCACCGGCAAAGTCAGAATCCGCGTACGCCGTTAGCTTGTCTCCGCCGTCGGCGTCTTCGGTGTATGTGATCCCGATAGTGGTTGTCCCTTTTAGATACCTGAGAACCCGCTTCAGCTTTGCCATCGCCTTGGGACCCGGTTTCGCCATGCTCTTCGTAAGCACCATCACCGAGTGGGTAATATCCGGCCTCGAACCCCTGCTGAGATACAGGAGACTGCCCGTGGCGGACCGGAAGTACACCGTGTCCTCTGGAGACAAAACCTTCTCCTCCACGGTGCTGATAGGCCCAGCCTCCGCAGGCGTCTTCGTAGAGTGCGCGTCGGCCATTCCGAACTTGTCAAGTACGGCCTTCGCGTACATCTCCTGCGACAGGAAGATCGTTCCGGCGTCGACGTTCCTCTCAAGTGCCATACCGAGCAGGAACTGTGCATCTCCCAGGAACACTGTGTCGAACCGCTCCTTCAGCTGCTCGACGACCCGCATCACCTGCGCTTCGTCGCTTCCCGACAAAAGAATGTCGTCGACGTACACGAGAAGGAGGACCCCTCCCGCGTTAAGGATGTAGAGACAGGGGTCCGCCGTACTCTGAACGAACCCGATCTCCAGCAGGAAGTCGTGGAAGGTGCCGTTCCAGCCCTTCGGAGAGAGGCGCAGCCCGTAGAGCCACGCCTTGAGTCGCCACACTTTTCCCTGTTGTTCCGGAGAGCACTCGAACCCTTTCGGAGGGATGACGTAGATCGGTTTCGCATTTGCAGGAACCCGCGCGTGGAGGAATGCCGTCTTGATATCGGCTTGCTTCAGGCCAAAACCATTCTTGGCTGCGATAGCAATCAGCAGGTGGACGGATTCCATGGACGCCACAGGCGCCGCTTTATCCTCGCCCGTGTCTGCTTGGTGAAAGCCTTGGACCACAACGCGGCTCTTCAGTCGAGCAAGCTCGCCATTCTTGTACTTCCGCTTATAAAGGTACCTTGACGGGATCGGCTGGTCCTGGGCACTCGTCGGCGGCTCGACCCAGTCGTACACATCAAGGTCGACAAGCGACTGGTTTTCGTTCCGCATGGACTCTTGCCAGTCTAGAGCATCCTGCCCACGGATCGCTTCGTCGTAGCTCGAAGGGTCGGGAGCCCTGTAGCCCACTTCGCCAGGGTTGCCAGTCCCGTTGTTGCCAAGCGAGCTTCCGGTGAGCAGGGAGCGTTCCACTTGCTCGAAGGCCTCCTCCTCCGTGGCAAAGGTAAACAGGTTCAGACGTTCAGTCGGCTTGGGGTTCCTGGTGCTGCGACGGGGGCCCGGCTCTTGCGCCTGAGGCGTGGGCTCCGGCTCGTTATCCTTCTGCTCGTCTTGTGGCTCCACCACACTGTCGACGTCGTCATCAGACTCTTCCGGACCGGGATGGTAAATCATTGGAGTCTCTGGCAGCGGATCATGCCCTGCCTTGGGGGGAACCACGTCGCGCGGGGCTTTCTCGCGAATAGAAACTTCGGCGGAGTTGGTGATCTTAAACTTGTCACGAGGGGACCATAGCCTCCACGACCGGCTTTTAGGGTTGACACCGACCAGAAACATCTTCTCAGCCCTGGCAGCCAGTTTGTTGGGCCTGTCCCCCGCTTCCACGTGCTTAAAGCATACCGAACCGAATTCGCGGATGTGGTGCAAGCTGCCAAGCGGTTTGTTCTCCCATACCTCAAGTGGTGCCTTGCCGCCCAAGACGTCCGTAGGCGTGCGATTCAGTATATAGATCGCGTATTGGAACGCTTCGGCCCACAGACTCTCCGGTAGATGAGGTGCCCCAAGAAGAAGGCGCCGCGTTATGGCTGCGACCGTGCCAAAGCCACGCTCGGCGACGGCGTTGCCTTGAGGCATGTACGGGGCGTTGGTCTCGATTTTGATTCCAAGTGATGCTGCCAGCGCCGCGAACCTTCCCTTGAACTCGCCCCCTCCGTCGCAGTGTAGCGTGGTGATACACAGTCCTTCCGGGTCGGCTTCCTCCTTGACAACAGTTTCCAGCGCCTCAGCAGCTGCATCTTTGCTCTTGATGGGAAAACCAAACCTCATGCGGGTATTGTCACACGTGAACATCACCGCACCCTTGTGTCCACCGAGAGATTTTACGGAGTGCGACCAGGTGTCTACGTGCAAGAGCGCAAGACGAGTGCCGGCGCGAGGTCGGTTAGCCGGTGGGTGACTAGACTTCTTGCTGTTGCCGACAGCACATACCTCGCAGTCGCCAGACTCGATGTTTTGGTCAAATTTAACCCCAGAATGCTCCTTCCTCGCCAGCTGCTGGAGGGCGCGCGGATTACAGTGGCCCATCCTCCGGTGCCACATGTGTGCATTCACCTTCGTCTTGAGCAGCATCGCGGTCCCGTCCATCCTCATGTCGTCGAGGACAATGTTCACGCTGTACATCCGCGAAATCTCCGTGGAGATGGGGAAGGCCTGATCGCTGCTACGGAGTGCTGGAGGAGTAGACAGAAGATCGCACATCACCCCCCTTTCCTTCAGGGCTCCGACCGAGAGGATGTTCGCTCCTAGGTTGTCAACCAGTAGTACTTGTAGCTCCACCGGGACGAGTTGGTTCCGGTCGTTTGAGATGCCGAAACGCAGGATACCTTTCTGAGCCGCGCTCGACGTTCCACACGAACCTTTGATCCTCACGTTGCAGTCCGACTTCTCGGTCACGTGGCGAGATGCGTAGGAATCCGCGCTAACCATGTGGCTAGACGCTGCTGTGTCTACGAACATAATGGTGCTCCTGGCGGACTCGTCCTTAACCTGGTACACACTGGTGTAGGCAACTATATCTGTTGCATCAGCAAGCGGGTTCTGCACCTGAACGTCACTAGCAGCATCAGCAGCACGCTCCTCGGGCAGCGGCACAGCAGGGGTATCCAGCACTTGCTCATCGTCGGCAGCGCGCTCCTCTGGCAGCGCCGCGGCAGGCGCCTCCGCCACCTGCTTCTCAGCAGCAGCGCGCTCATCGGGCAGCGCCACAGCAGGCGCATCCAGCACCTGCGCATCATCAGCAGCGCACTCCTCTGGCAGCGCCGCAACAGGCGCCTCCGGCACCTCCTCCTCAGCAGCAGCGCGCTCCTCCGGCAGCGCCGCGGCAGGCATTTCCAGTGCCTGCGGATCGTAGATGACAAGACCTTCCTGCACGCCCACGGCGGCGCGCTTCTCCGGCAGCGCCGCGGCAGGCATCTCCAGTGCCTGCGGTTCTCCAAACGAGATGGAAAAGTCCTCCGGCTCACCGCTGGATTCCTCGACTCGGGTGAACCATGCCTGCGTGGACGGTTCCGGCGCGGCGGCATTCGCCTGTTGGGCGTTATCCTCTCGCACGTTCTCCAGGCGAAGGGGGCAGCCGTCCCATCCGTGCTCTGTAGAGTTGTGGCAGTACTTGCAGCGTCCCTGACGGTCTCGGCCCTTTTGGTGACTTTTGTTTCCGCCTTTATTGGACTTGTTGCCGCGGCCTCGCCCGCGCACATCTTGCGCGCCTCCAGGGCTATCGCCTCTGGAATTTCCGGCGGAGGAGCCGCTGCTGCCGTTGTCTCCGGTCGGTTGGCTGCCATTGCCTTGGCGGTTGCGTCCGCCGCGTCCGCCACGTCCGCCTTGCTTACGGAAACTACGTGCACCCCCGTGCACGACCGTGTTGTGGGCACGGCCGTGGGCAGAAACCTTCCCCCTGATCTGCAGTGTATGGTACGCGGTCGCTCGGTGCGCGACATTTTCGAAGTCAAGATCCAACTCCGAGCCATCGGCTTGTCCGCACACCAGCGCGGCCTTAAGTTGGGCGTAGTGCTGGTCAGGAAGCGCGTTCAACAAGATATGCGTCTGGCGGGCTGGTACGACCTTGTCTCCAAGTGACTCGAGTTCGGAACTGATACGACGCAAGTCTTGGATTGCACGCGCCGGGTCGTAATCGTCCTCGGCAGTGACCGCAAGTGATCCTAACTCTCGCTGCAGTTCATGCATCCGATAGGTGCCCTTCTGGCGGTACTTCGCTTCTAGGGCAACGTATGCCGCACGTCCGTCCCCATGCTCACCAACGCGAGCGGGGCCGAAGGCTCGAACGACTTGGGAAGCAGTGCTCGAGAATCCATCGGCGCAGTCGGACGTAGCAAAGTTTAACCGTGTGTACAGTTTGCCGTTCTTACGTTTGAATTCCAGCGTCGTCCTGTCGAACGCAGCACGATCCGAATCCGCGCTGCTGGCCGCCGATGCCGGGGCGGTCTCCGTCCCAGCCATGATGTCGCCTAATCCTTGCTCATCCATGATGGAGTAGAACAGGCCACTCCAGCCGTGGAAATCTTCCGGCTTCCCGCTAAACGGGACGTATCCTTGTTTCAGGTAGTTCGTGGCGGACGCCATGCTGCTGCTGGGGTGTGACTCGATGTGAATTACCTACCAAACGCTAGGCTCATGACCTGACAACAGAATTGTAGTTGCTGTTTGTTGTGTAGTTGGCAGTGGTGGCGCAGTTTGGGTAGATACAACACAGAGTGATCATTAGATCCAAAACACAGGCGCCCAAGCTGTCTTCACCTGACGGTTACAGACTTGGAGACACGCCTTCACAATACTGCACAAAACCCATGCAGTAGAATAGAGTCAGTTCTTGCATACAAATCCCAACACATTTGTTTATTTATTTGAGGTATTTCGTGGGGGGGCGGGTGGCGATTGGGGAGCCCTGAGTCGGAGTCGTTGTTGGGGAAGCTGTTGGGGTGTGTTTGGTCCCTGGTGTCATTTTTATACTGTACAGCTTCCGATCGGCATGCTGATGATGTTGGTGGTAGTTGAACGGCACGTTGATGTTGATGGGATTTGAATACATACTTATTTGGAAATTGTATCTGGTGCGAATTCAGCTTCTTGAGGCTCGATCAATGGAAAACCGCGGATTGCCATGCCGCCCAGCTGAGCCGGTTGCTGGTTCGTTGTCTGTTCGCCTGATTGCCCACAGGCCCGTCTTGTTGCGTTTTCCCTCCCCTTACGACTGACCCTAGTCCGTTCTTCTTGCGGCTCTCACCCAAACAGCAGGAGAGGCACTAGTCCGACAGGCGTGGCGTGGGTCAACGGATATGTGTATGTGGAGAAATGATTTCCCGAGGATTCTCTGTAGACTAGCCGAGTAGATCACTCTCTCGTGTGGATCCTACCGGCTTGTCGTGGCATCGTAGCTGTCCTGGTCATCTCCGGCAATCGTGCGTGTCACCAGCTCGACTAACGTCGACGACACAGCCTCTCTGTTTCTTGCCAGGGCATACCGCAACATCCATCGAAGATGATGAAGCTGGTCCCGTTGTTCTTTGTTTTTTTTCACGATGTCGAAGACCTCCGTTCGCGTCCCCCGCTCCGGAAGGTGTGTGAGTCACCAGAAAGCATTCATTTTGGTCTTGTACGTTCCTATGAGTATCCTGCTGTGTACCTAAATAGGCTCTTGCTTTGTGTAGCCTACTGCATGCCTTGTACCCTGTGAGGCGTCGCGCATCCCCCTGACGAGCAGCAGCTCTCGCCTTTTAAAGCTGTGGGCTGTGCAGGGACTCGCCCTCCCCGCGGCTGTGTCTGCGTCGGGAGATTGTGGACGCCGAACTCCTCCATCCATGCAGCAGCTAGAAAAATAGCAAAGGCAAAAGCAAATGTCTGTTCGCCTGCTGTGCACGTGTGGAAATATATTGCTGGATTTTTAACAACGTATACAGAGTAGAGGCGCCGATTTCGTGGCCTGCTCCGAATCCGCTGCACCTCCTTGCCGACCGCGCCGCCCCGCCTCGCTTCGATAGGAACCACTATCCAAAAGCCAAAAGAAAAGGAAGAAAAAAATTGCAAGAAGAAATGCCAAACGCCGTCAGCAAGAGATTACTCCCGAGGACGCGTGCGAGGAGGAGCCCGAGGATGCATGCGAGGAGGATCCTCTCGAGGACGCGTGCGAGGAGAAGTGGATCGAGTTATGGTTCTTCAACAGGACCGACAACTGCGTTTTCTCGGTCCTTGAGGTGCGTTCACGTCGATCGCCATTGGAAGCAACGAGCCGCGGTCTTCATGACACACCTAGTATCGCGGGCTGTTTCACCTGCCTTGCTGTGCATGTGGTATCAGTGCATACAACAAACCGTCCGAGCTCCGCGCTCTCGTCACACACAACGGCAGTACCCGCCGACTGCCTTGCCCTGAGAGAAGATTCGTCCGTGCAAATACAATTGCGATTTCAGGTACCGGACTTCATCTCACTGGCGGACATGGGGAAGAATCTTCGCGCCCCCTCCAACACAAGGACGCGTAAGGTGGTGAAGCAAACATTCCTTCGAAGTGGACGAGGCGGACAATCAGGGGTGAGTTTTGTATGTTTCGTATGGTTTTGGGACGGTGGTTCCGTACTAAAGAGCCCTTGGCTCTCGTCCTCATGTACATTCTCTATAACCGTCACACGGCTTGCAAACGGGCGTCGCTGTAGTCACATTTCTCACACCAGCGTGTTCCACGTGTCCTGCAGAAATGCGCTCTGTATGAGCTCAGATTCTTCACAGTCAAGGAGACCGTGCAGCATCTCACCGGCTTAAGATTGGACAAGCTCGACCTGCAAAAAGCGGCGGAGCTGGAGATGACACACATGATCAGGCAAGGAATGACGCAGAGATGGTTCAGAGCTGAGGAGGCCCGAATTACGCTCAGGTTGCTGTTCATCTTTTCTCTTCAGGAGCTAAAGTTGACTGATTCACGGAGAGAACAATTGTGGACACGTGCCGTTGAGCGCTGTTCTTCCCAGGGAACGGTGTTGCGTGTGTACGACTTGTTCGACTCGGACGTTTTCGACTCGAGCTACGCCAAGGACGCGATAAAGTGAATGCGAAGAATAAAGGTAGCTGAAAACCTCACACGCAGTGACCATTGTATTTTGCACCCACACCATCAGGACGTGATAGGAGAGGAGGCAAATGTAGACGTGGCAGGAGTCTGTGATAGCGTGGTGGAAGAGGAGAGAAGCGATGACGGGAATACGGACTATGGGAGGGGGGGTGGTTCAATGGGTGATGACGAGCAGGTCCCTAGAGTCGAGGCGCTCATACAGACCTTAGAACACTTGACACCGGATGAGGTCTGTTCTTTTCTCGACGATCTGATGGTCTCCCGGTCGAGTGAGGGATTTGTCTGTCCAGAGGACTCGCCTGCAACAGGCTACGATCTTGGCTTGGTGTGTAAAGCATTGCAGATAGTAAGTGAACGACAACCTTGCGTGGCATACCACTAATCGATAAAGACTCTACCGGAAAAGCCACGGGACAAGCCACAGGGCAAGAAACCGACGACGGGGGGGGCGACATGGTGCAGAAAGCGTGCTGTGTTCGTCAAGGCGTTGAGCAACTGAAGCAGAATGCCGAGAGAGCAGGCAAGAGTTCCCCAGAGATGGAACACCTCGCGCAGTACAGCTTCTTCGTAAAGAAGGCAGTAGACCCGTGGTACGTGTGTGTGCTAGAAAAGCTTTCGCTGATGCCCCAGAGAGAGTTCAAATTGCTGTTTAAGAAAGCACTAGAGGACGAGGAAGACCCTTCGTATGACGACTATCGGAAGATGAGCGTTATATTGGAGGACGACATCCTGCACGGACTGATCTGTGGCCCTATGAAGAAAGTGATGGAGGAAATAGGGTCGGAAGGTGGCCGTGAAGTTGGTACGTGTGCTCTACTGTTGTCTCTGCGATGCCCCGAGTTTCTTGAGATTCTTCAAGGCATGCATGCAGACATGAACAACCTCTACGATTGGGGGGAAGATGTAGGCTTTTCGCTAATACCGGTAGGTCCGAAGGGTGGAGCGGTTGACCTGTACCCCGAGTCGTTCGATGGGTGGGAGGGTAGCAAGAAGATCCCCTCTTGGTACATTCAGAAGCCATGGGGCATTTTCAAGTGGCTGTGGAAGCCGTATCCGGTCAGAATCACTCTGGAGCCTGGGGAAATGGTCTGTTTCACCGGTGTAACACGCCACCGAGGGGTGTCATATCCCTTTCAATGCCTTCGTTTTTTCATGTCTTGGGTCGTGAAAGATGCAGCGGTCAAAGCCGAGAAGGAAGGGGAGGGAGCCTCGACCAACAACTTGGAGTTGGAGGGCTTCCCTGAGACGAGAGCGATACCGTTCGAACAGTGGAAGCAGATGACGGCATAGATGGCGTGAGATAACCTTTTCCTAATGGAAATATTTGGAAGTGTGTGTTTCCCCCTTTGTGATTTGGTTTTGGGTTGGTGTCGAGTGGCAGCGACACTGTTAAATAGCCGATGTTTATTCTTTCTCTCGAACACATAGCTCAACGGTTTGCCTTTGCATGTTGCCTCTGTAGAGCACCGAATAGGTATTATTTCGGCGAATGGTGTACTTTGGTGGCAGCGCAATGGCTCCCTTCTGTGACTACCCCATGTAGCGCACCGAGCGGCATTATTTGGTGAGTGGTGTACTCTGGCGGTAATGAGCGCATTACCCCTGTAGAACACCGAGCCTAGTGATGACGGTAATAGTGCACTCTGGCGGTAGCATACAAGGTCTGCCTTTGCGTATTGCCCCAACAGAACACTGAGTCGTACTGATCCCGATGAATAGTGCTCTCCTGTGGGAATGCAATGGTTTGCATTTGGGCGGCGTCACCACGCCCTCTGTGGCACGCACAGACACCATCACACCTCTACTACGTGCCCACCCTTCAAAACCTTCCACTAAACCATTTTGGAGATGACTCACGAAGGCTTCCTCTCGGTCATTTTCAGTGGAACGACCATTGAACACTCCAATCGTTAATCACACAGGCGTGTGCACTTTCAACATTTAACAAACCCCACGGGGCAACGGCTCCGCAAATCCCATCTCTATCTCCGCGTTGAGACTGTTCTGCAGGGTGACGCCAAACTTCTGAGCCTCGCACCACACGTCGAAAGTAGAAAACATTTCCTGCCTCGACACACCGACAAACCTCTGCGACTTGGTAACACGGGACGTGTCCGCCCCGCATATTTCGCCCAACTCGATGGCCTGTGGATCGACGTGGTCGTAGATCTTACCATCCGCGTCCTCGAGCCATGTGTGGTAGCTGCTGTTCTTGATCTGAAGTGGGTCCCCCACAAGAGACTCTCCACCGTACACAACGTGCACGTCGCGTCCGTTTGCGTCGGCGAATCCGTACACCCCCACACGTGCGCGAAGCTCCAAGCCGAGGGTCCTCCTGAAAAACTTCGAATTTTCTAGAACGTTATGCGGACATCGACCGGATATCTCCGTGTACCCGTCGCATCGCGTTAGCGCGTGTTTTATCGTCGGTGTAAGCCTGTCGCAGCAGCAGGTGGTGCTGGTTAGCGGACAAGAACACCCATGCACGAGGTATCCGCGGAGGGCGTCGCTGCGCACGTACAACGGTCCGATACACCCCTTGGGAGTTGCCGGTGCAAAGCACAGCGACACTGGGGGGGGAACGGTGGCAAACCCCGCTCCGCTCTCTTCATAGCCTTGGTCTTTCCGCTTCCTTTCTTCTTGTTTTGAGGCATGTCCACGAGGAGGGTCGTGTTAACACGCCACACTATCCGTTCACACGATGCTGTGCGTGCTGCCTGCGCGCTGTGGTCTGCTGTGCAGTCCCGCGCGCACAGGTTCCGGTTCGACTAAATTACATGGTGAAAACTACAGCCAGCCGTTTCGAAATATTTCCAACGCTGTCAAAATTTCGCAATGTAGCCCGCTGTGGATGGAAGATTGTGGAGTTTGGCCGTGAAACTCGGTGAGCATCGTCTCTGGGGGTAGGAGATTCCTGGCGGGTGATTTGGATTTTGTTGTCCAGCGCCGTTTGCCCGGCGGGGCGTTTGTTTTATTGCCTCTGTGTGTTTTGAATCCACCTAATTTGTAGGTATTGCGTGTCCCGACGGCGAGTTCAGCTCCGCAAACACTGCTGACACGACGCCCTGGGTCAGAAGCTGTACGTACAAACAAGTCCGAGGTAAATCAGAGCACGGGGTGGTGAGGAACCTCGATCTTTGCTATTCCCCCCGCATCACCGCCGAAACGGCAAAATTGTTTCTCCGGAACTGGAAGGTTTGAGCTCTGCACGAATTTTGCCTCTCACATCTCACTTTCCCCCTCGGTACAGCGCGGACATCGTACCCCACGGCAGCGGAGCGTAACAGGCCTAGCTGGGAGATCTCTGGAGAGCTGTGAGAGCGCGAGGTATGATATGCTGTCGCTCTGTCTGCTTGCGAACCCGGAGATGAGGCGCGCATTTTCGAAAACTTGTCTGACGCCCGTGGTCCCGCGTGTTGGACGTACTCACCCCATAAGCTTCCTGCAATTGGGCCGCCAAATTCCCAAAAGTGGCTGTGGGGGGGAGGGGGGTCAGGCTGATTCCCAGTCTATTTTCAAGACACATTTGCCCACAGGTTCTCGTTGTGGTGGGCTCACCATCCTAGCACCGCCCGCGGATGCACAGGCCTCACGACGTTGTTCCAGCAGCGGACACGGGTTACACACACACCCTTACGCACCGCAGGCCACTTTCTGCGCCAAGGGCGTGTACACAGCAACAGCCACGAGATGATTGATACGCCTGGCCTGAAGAACACCCACAACGTGNCGAGATGATTGATACGCCTGGCTTGAAGAACACCCACAACGTCACACCATCGCAAATCTCACCGCATTCCGCCCTTCAAAAAAAAGAAACACGCCACAGCAAGCCACAGCGACAGCAACCACAGCACCAAGGTAGCTATCCACACCCACTCTCCTCGGTATCGCCTTCACACCCAACTCGATTGCTGCGACCGACACCCCAATGAGGAACCACAAGTGCGTCTGTGATACTGAATTTTGTAGAGTTGTGAATCGGTAAGAAAAAACGATATATTTTACATCGGCTGCGCAGCAGCCGATATAACGATATTTTCTCCGATATATCGCCGTGATGGGGGCGAGCGAAGCGAGCCCCCCCATCGGCCCCCCCCGGCTGGTGAGGGGGCCTCGCCGGAGGCGCCGCCGGAGGCAGAAAATTTGGTGCATTTTCCTTTCATTTCCCGTCAAAATGGGCCCAAATGCGGCATCAAAAAGGGCTTGACTTCAGCTGCAAACATCGCACGGAATGTAGAAAAAAAAAAAAAAGATTAAGATTGATGTATTGTCGCGTATCCTCAGCAGTACCCTCCTTCGGTCTCTCCCTGTGTCTACTTCCCGGTTGGTTCTGGACATGGTGCTGTTGTCTGCTGTTTCTGCGCTGCTGTGCTGTGTGTGTGTGGCGTACAGGGGCTCCGTACTGCTGCGCATACCCTAAATTTGATTCACGGAGCCCCTAAGAAAACATCGGTCGGAACATCGGCACGAATTTTCGATACCGATATCGATATATATCGGACGATATATATCGTGTACATCGTTCCGATTCACAACTCT
>CACKRE030004880.1:92070-109638 GCA_902602495.3 Ectocarpus sp. CCAP 1310/34 | reverse complement strand
GGCTAGCTGTGACCGTAGGTGGTACCGTAGTGTGTGCATCCACCAAGACGCAGCCAGTGACGGCTCAGTCGACCTCGGAAGCAGAGTACATGGCAGCCGGGGAGGGCGGAGGCGTTGTTTGTGCGTGTCGTTCTGTCGTTCATAGCGCCCGAGACGAGTGGGGCGAAGATCAAGGTCCTTGAGGACAACAAGGGGGCTATAGCCTTAATCGAGAACCCGTTCAGCTCAGCGAGGAGCAAGCACATCGACGTGCGGTTCCATTTCATTCGCGAGCTATTCAAGTCGGGCAAGATCACTGCAGAGTATGTTCCGACTGGAGAGCAGCACGCCGACATGCTGACCAAGGTCCTTGGCAGAGAGAAGTTAGAGTACCACCGGAAGGCTCTGATGAACCTACCGATGTAGTGTTCTCTTGTTCTGTTTGGTTTATGTGGTGGTTTTAGCACTTGGCGTATATGACCATAGTACGTCACGCAGGAAGCGTTGTGCCGGCGCGTCACCCGCGGCTGGAGCCTAGAAACGCCGAGCGCGTTACTTCGGGTGTGTAATNCTGGAGAGCAGCACGCCGACATGCTGACCAAGGTCCTTGGCAGAGAGAAGATAGAGTACCACCGGAAGGCTCTGATGAACCTACCGATGTAGTGTTCTCTTGTTCTGTTTGGTTTATGTGGTGGTTTTAGCACTTGGCATATATGACCATGGTACGTCACGCAGGAAGCGTTGTGCCGGCGCGTCACCCGCGGCTGGAGCCTAGAAACGCCGAGCGCGTTACTTCGGGTGTGTAATCAGCGTGACCGGTTCAATCTGTCCTGCCTTGGTCTTGTCTTGGAAGTGCGGCCGTTGGAATCCTCCGTGATAGCGACGGTTTTCAATATTTAGGGTGTTAGACGAGGGTTTTTGATCCGGTTGGCCGGGTTTTCCCTCGAGCCTGTTGTTGTTTTGAGTCCCTTTGGTAGATCAGGGGTATCCATGCCCCACGTTAGGTTTGCCATTCGCGTGCAAACCGGGGAAGGTGTTCGTGTGTTTGGATACGGACTGGTTAGATCTACCGGCAACAACAGAGGGCACGCAGATGGGGCATATGTACACCTTGAAATGGTTCCATGTGCGGGGACCCCTCGAACTCCAAAGAGGGCTTCAATTCTCCCTACTCCCCTTGCGTGTCAAATACAAGAGATAAAACGTCTCCCCTTCCAAGTAACATATACGAACAGCAATATGGGCAAGTTTGCAAGGCAGGTGGTTCAATCAATGTGGAAGCTGGTCAATGACCTGTTCCAATTGAATTGGAATGATTTCGAGCGTTGATCGATGATACTTCTATGTACTGCACTACTACACTTGGTAGATATTAGGCGCTACGCGAACTGGGCTGCTTTTGTTTCCGTGTTTTCCTGTTGTAGTATCACGGCTGGGTGAATATGGGCTGCGGCATCAATGACGAGGGGGTAGATGCAGAACGGGTAACGAGCGTGAGGCACGTTTGTTTGCAACCTCGCATACAGTAGTAAATTTCGACGATTCATGGTAACTTTTCGAATTTCTTTCCCCTCCGGGGCGGGGGGGGGTGGGGGGTGTACTCATAGTCGTGCATACCGTAGCCGTTAGACCATTGACCTCGCATCCCTACAAAGCTGGGACGGAGCACGCCGGGTTCTCACCGGACCAGGCTCTCACATCACCAAGCGCGAAGCGCCGTGAGATATTCGGCGAGTCGCATGAAGGGTGCGCTGCATCCTGCTAAGGGTGTTCGGCATCTTGTGCTTACTTCCTTGCGTACGGATGACAGCTGCGTATGACTTAATTTATTTTCTGGTGCTTTCACTTCCAGAGACAGTTGTAAGCACTGTGTAACTGCCTCGAGGGTGCTTGACCATTTTAACACAACGTGGTGCGATCATCCCCCTTGCGCGGAGCGAGGGTTCTCGACCCCGCACAACATGATCTACTCGGCCACCAATATGGTTACCGCCAAAAAAAAAAAAACGGAGGTGAAAAAAAAAAAACGGTAACCTGGTTGCCGAGTTCACGAAGTGAATTGGCTTGTTTTACAACGTGGTTGCCAAGCGACGAAAACCCAATCCCGATGGCAAACACCGGGGGGGGCGGCTTGTTTTACAACGTCGTTGCCAAGCGACGAAAACCCAACCCCGACGGCAAACACCGGGAGGGGGGGGGGCTATCTATCTATCCATGTGTCCGAAATTTTTTTCCGCGTGTACCCTTGGTCATGTATTTAGCCGAATATCTTCCTGTTTCGTGAATAAGTCGATCATATGTATGTACGGATCATCTCGGCATATATCCACATGACCAGTGCATAGCAAGCACATCCCATGAGGTTTAGACTGGCACCCAGAGTTGATGAGGCGAAACAACACAAATATCGTTACAAATAGTGAAATGATACATCCGCACCCGCAACACTCCTTGCTACCTATGCTTTCTTTTCAGCGGTCAAGATTGAAGCCTCAACACTGCGGGACAACTCGTGAGTCCACATGCCGAAGTTCACTACTTTGTTGCACCTCCTTTATCAGCCCGGACCAAGTGAATTATGCAGACGCTTTCGCAAATGAACCACGTACTTTGCAGAATATCTCCGTGAGAGTGTGCCTGGCCCATTTGTGACAGCAGCTATCGCACGCACCACCTCTCTAGAGACCCTGTTGGCCTTCAATATAATTCGCGTTCGCCCCCCGAACAGCATCATCGTGATCAGATGATCGAACGAAATTGAAACATTGCAAGACAGCAGGAATGCCCTTACCAACTTCTCCGTGAACGCAAGTCTATCAAGGTAACACACTCTACCCGTAGTACGTTTGCGTGGTTCAAAGAGCAAAAGCGATGGAGCTGGCTCCCTGAAACGACGAAAAATCATCCTTCGCCGTACCCACAGCAGTACGTTTTATCTCCTTTTGCGAATGCGAAAGCATCCCTTGTCCTTCGCCCTTGGGTTGGAAGATGAATATCGACGAACACCCGGAGTGGACGACCATCAGGTGCACACGCACGTGCTAATGTCACACTGTTGGTTTTGTTTGGTTGCGCTGTACAGCGTTGGTGTAGCCGCTGTCTCTACACACAACAAGTAGACCATTGGGACTTTAACGTATCGTTGTCTTCGCGATGGTCAGACCACTTTTGGATGTGCTTCGATATCATTTTCTTTCTCTCCCACGCTATACTTTAACCTTGA
The DNA here is from genome assembly GCA_902602495.3 of Ectocarpus sp. CCAP 1310/34. NCBI lineage: Eukaryota > Phaeophyceae > Ectocarpales > Ectocarpaceae > Ectocarpus > Ectocarpus sp. CCAP 1310/34. Next base: position 106,436 of record CACKRE030004880.1, on the reverse strand, counting down.
TGCTTTCGGTGCGAACAGTACAGGTATATACTTCCCATCCCTGTAGATGATGACCCCCACTCACTCGTGGCTCTCGTCCGTATTTCCCCCGCCGGCTTTCTTATTTTGTGCCAGGTGACTGCCGAAATCAACACACTATGCAGCATCCACCTTCTGAAGTTCTCATCATTCCTACGCGTATCAACGGCGAACGCGATTATATGAGCCGCCGTTCCCCCTACGCTATTCGTGTAACCATCTCCAACGACGACATGATAGTCGTTTACCACGACGCTAACCGCCGCCTTCGGGTGGAAGGGATAGGGCGAGGAGTGGAAACGGATGTGTTTGGCCGCTACAGGCGTGACGCAGAGATTGAAGTTGGACGTTGTAACCGCGCAGCACGTAGCCGTGTGGGCGAACGTAGGAGTCTCGTTGGAGCACGACCCTTCCCTCACGTAGAGGAGCACATGCGTTGGTGTGCAGCCGGTTTTCACATACCGTTAGAAAGTCCATATCGGGCGACGACCATCCACCCAGCCTCCGTCGCCAACGTCGTCACAACCAAGGAGAGCGTGTTGGGCGTTACGGCCGCCACTCCAACGGTGACGATAGGAACGACCCCCACCGCGACCGTCGCACTGGGAACGAACGTCGCGTTCGTTTCCAGGACAGTGCTGCGCAAATCGAAAGCCGCGGCCGCCGCAGGTCCCGCAGTGAGAGCAAGGAGTCGGGCACCCGCCGCCAACGTTTCCGTAGGGACTGAACAGGTCTGTACTTATGAATCAAAGGGATCTATCCTACGTGAGGTAGCTACCTAGTAGGGTTATTATCTTCTTTTTTCATGGGCCTTTTTCTTTTTCCTCCCAGCAGATCGTAATGCGGTGGATTTCGTTCGCCCCGCGTATACGTCGTGTTGTGTGCCGTCCACGTTGTTTGTGCTACTTTCCTTCTCGCCATGTACAAGGCATTCGACGGCGAAGTTTCTGACTTGCTTTGCCTTTTCTTGGTGGGACATTGGTGTCCAACACGGTATTGTGTCTCTTTTGTCTATTTTCTTTCCCTTTCTGCTTGGGGTATGGCTCCCGGAGCGGGGCCTTATCGTGTACCCTTTGTTGCTGATTTGACCTATTATCTACCTTGTTGGTCTACCTTCGTGCGTCGCATGCTGAGGGTTGTGGCAACGATGCCCGGTGGTATTTTCCATTGGAATGCCGTGTGCCATGCATGGGTTTCTTGTTCTCGTGTTTTCTGTGACCTTCCAACCGGTGGAAACTAATGGGCAGAATTAGTATTACGCGAGCTACGGATCTTCACCCTGCCCTCACGTGATCTGCCGCACTCTTTCCAGTGCCTGGGGGCTCATATGGCCTGCATATACATCTGGGCATGCACCCACTTCGCGTGTCCTACATGAGCGCATCATAGTAGTCTTAGGTCTTGTTTTTTTCCCTTCTCTTCGACCCTCCATCTCTTGTCCTTCGACTCTGTTCTCTCTATTCGGTCAGGTTCTTTCGCATCTACACCACGCCTACCTTTATCTCGTTACAGTCACCCCTACATCAAGAACAATAAAAGGGGAGGAGAGAGCGAGGACCGATAAGAGAGTAGCTCAACGGGTCATGAAATGCGCCGAAGTCAGGTAGAATTCACGTTCGATTCTACTACCGGTAAACCATCCACAGGACACAAAAACAACATGAACCACCAACACCAACAGCAGCACCAGCAGCCCCCTCAGGGAGGCTTCCACCAGCAGCCCCCTCAAGGAGGCTTCAACCCGCAGCCCCCTCAAGGAGGCTTCAACCAGCTCCAGCAGGGAGGCTTCAACCAACACGGACGTCAGCACCTCCAGCAGGGAGGCTTCCACCAGCACGGCGGCCCTCCCCAACAAGGAGCTTTTGGTCACGCTCCTCACGGGGGAGGACCGCCCCCCCAGGGAGGTCACAACCTCCCCGTCCCTCAAGGCCCTGCTAACCAGCAGGGGCACGCACCCGTCTGGTTCGGTCCGCAGTTGGCCATTTGCCAACCCGACCTGCGTGACCACAAGGCGCGTCGCGCCGTCAGCGACAACATCAAGAAGTGGGTGCACGATGCCATGAAGTGAAGACGCCCAAGGGCGACACGGCCCGGTATGAAGGACCTCCGGCGCAAGTATCAGCCCTGACCACTCTCACGGCCAGGAACAACCCTCGCCTGTTCGTTGATGCGGTCTCCGGCGCCTTCGCTACGAAGTCGGGAGGGATCCTCACCCTTCCGAACGACGACGTGTTCCACCACCCTGTGACGGGTGTCGACGTAGTACACCCCCGAGCCGATAGGTTCACACCCCTGCGAATGGAGATCCTCCTGGACCTTCTGCCTTTCAACTTGGCCTCGGTGGTGACGTACAACTCTGCGCGGGGCATGGACATGCTCATCCACGACTTGAGGGGCGGCAAACAGCCTATGCCGCACCACTTGGTCTCGGCCAGGGACATCCTCCGCCTGGTAATGGAAGAGGAGTACCAGAAGTCTGCCACCAAGCAGACCGCAGCGCTGGTCTTCGACAACCTCAGCGTCCAGCCAAAGGACTCCTGGGTGGCAGCTATTGCGCGTGTTCTGCAGTCCTACAGGGCCGCCACCGCCGACCCGGAGGCGCCTTATGCATCGGAAGACTTCCACTGCTGGTCCCAGCTCTCAACGGACCAACTGGAGCTCCTCCTAGGCAAGATCATCCAGGTCTGCGTCACTTCGGACGCAGATCGTACAGCACAGCAGGCGCGGCTTCTGGTCAAGAGGACAACCTACGAGCCGCAACTGAACGCCATGCCAATCGTCAAACACAACCTGGGGCTGCCCAACATGCGCCGACGGAGAGGGTTTGTCAAGAGCATCTACACCGACTTCGCTCACGTCCTGACCAGGGACACCGGCAAGTACGATGTCACACTTTCCAAGACGGCGGGCCAATCGGCGGATGTTCACGCAGTGCAATCCAACCGTCGCCCAATTCGCCTGCACCAAAGCCCGTCGCCGACGCAGCGTGGCGCCCACAAGCCTGGAGCGCTCTTTGCAGTGGGCGACGACGAAGATTTCGACGCCACCAACGACACGTCCGACGGCTTCAACGCGTTCAACAGCTTCGACACTTCGAGCCAGCCGCCGGACCAACTCGCGGCGTTGGCTTCGCCGGGAGCGTTCACGAGGAAGCGACAGAGGGACGATCAACATCAGTCTCCGGCAGCGCCTCGACCCAAGAGGCATTTCAACGACAGACCGACTACTCAGAGGCCTGTGGGAGGTCAGAGGACCTTCTCCTCGGGGGCGCAGCCTCGCGGCGGCCGCAACCATGGACAGCACAGCCGCAGGAGAGCCATGCCCATGCCCAAGGCGGAGCTTCCGGCAGATGCACCGAAGCCAAGCGCCGACAAGCAGGTGATTGACGACTACATCGTCAGCACGAAGTTTCTTTCACGCCCGGGGAAAGCGGTGCCCCAAGATGGTGGAGCAAGGGTGCTGTCCATACCTACACGACCCAGCCCTTTCCGTTCGGGGCATATCCTAGGGACTACAACACCAAGCCGCCGGCTAACGAGGAGGATGCTCGTCTCGCAAACCAACACGAACTGCTTATGGTCCAGGCGGAACAACTCCAGCACGAGCAGCACCGAGTTGCCCTTCTCAACACGACGGAATCTCACTCACACGAGCAGCACACCTTTAATCCGCTCGACACGGAGCAGACCGACCACGATGTCGACCAGACGAACTCCGAGGAGGAGGGCTCTCTCCACCACTGAGGGGGCGCCCTCGGGGAAACTCCTCGGGGAAACAAGGCAGCATTACATCGCACGCGGGAGCCATGGTCGAGAACGTTAACGACGTTGCAGCTGATGTGGCTATTCGTCAACCCTAGTGGTATGCCCTTGTTGACTTCGTAGAGACTGTAGTGCTTGATGTTTAGATGCTTGTTATCTCTCACACCCGGTTGGGGGGAAAGAGCAGGGAGTGCCACGCACACGACAGCTCAGAAGGTGGCGTGGGAGCTCCGCACAATCATTCTCTGATCGTACTACCCAACGCATACCTATGTGCAGGGCACCTGAAACAGTCATCTCGTCTACAGATCCGACTACATACGCACTCACACGAAGAGTGGCTCCCGCCCACAGAAAGAGATCGACGTCTCGAAGATCGCACCAAGCCTGGGTGCGTGCGGTCGTGTGGAACAACCGAACCCGACAACAAACGAGAGTGCGCAATGTTCTCGTTGATTCGGGGGCGGGGGGAGGAAACTTCGCAAGCGCGAAGTTCATTCGCAAAATCGCACTCGCGATGTACGGAGGTCGTAACATGATCTCCAAGAGGGTCAAAGGACGCTTGAGAGCAGCCAGCCCGGAGTCTAGCAAGGAACCTCCGATAATGATCCTGGGAACGGGTGTCCTCGTCTTGATCTTCCCTCCCGTCGACAGAGTCTTTGCGATGCGAGTTAGAGTGGTTGAACAGCTCCCGCTTGGACTCATTGTGGGCACTGAATTCTTGAGGAGGTACGAGAGTTCGCTCATCTTCGAACGCCCAGGTTCGGGCTGGTTCAAGCCCACTCCGACATCGAAGAGAGTTCCCCTTTTGCCGTGGCTGGAGTGGCCGCGACAGAAGGAGGGGATTTCGCAGGCTATGGAGGGAGCAAGCGAGGACGACCAGGAGGAGAACGCCATGAGGGTAAGAACTCCAGATGACCAGGAGTGGATCATCAGTTTGGACGAGAATCAGACTTCAGCACCATCCGAGGCTGTGGCCATGGAAGCGTTGGAGCTGGGAGTCACAGTGTGGCAAGACGAGGGAACCCTGAAATAGGACATGACCTTCCACCGCGACATCACAGTGCCTGGTAGCGTGAGCGTGGAGCTGGAGGTTCAAGTCGAAGGGTCGATTCCATACACCAAGACTCTGGTGGTGGTGTACCCTCGTGCCCCGTTCGATTTAGATAGCAAGGACAACCAACCGGAGATCGGCGTCGCCAAGGGGGCCGTATGGTGGATACCAGGTTCACGATTGAAGGTCAAGGTGGACAATTTGGACCACACCCTAGGGATTATTCCCAAGGGGATGGTCGTTGCGACCGCGTTCGCCGTCAACAGCGACGACGTTGAGCGCATGGTGCTCCTCAAAGAGCAGCTGCCAGAGAGCCGACCGGACGACATCAAGGAAGGTCACCCGCAACCCCAGCTGCAGGCAGCAGCTCCACCTCCTATGCCGGGCGAATTGGAAGACCCGGGAGTAGACGTTACCCAGGCCAAGATCGGGGCACTGGGACCGGAGAGCCACCAGCGAGTTATTGATATGCTCAATGAGATCAAGGCTTTCTTCCCGAAGAACACCAAGCTCATCAACGTCATCGAAGGGAGAGAGGTGACGCTGCCGTTGTACGACGAAAACGTCAAGCCGTTCGCGTGCAAGGCACAGAGGATTAGCCCGCACATGTCGGACATCCTCATGAAGCAGATCAACGACATGCTTGAAGCGGGCATCCTCAGCTTCTCAACGTCGGAGTGGTGTGCCAGAATTGTGCCGGTTCTCAAGAAGGATGGGACCTACAGGCTGTGCATTGACTTTCGGGAGCTCAACAAGCTCCTGCAGAAGAACATCAACGGCCTTGGGGACATCGTGGGCATGTACGACAGGATGAAGGGGAGCAAGTACTTCTCATCCATCGATCTGAAAAGCGCCTACCATCAACTCCGCGTGGCACAAAAAAATAGGCATAGAACGGCCTTGCGGGACCCCACGGGACGGCTACTACAGTGGAATGGTCCAGCTTCGGCATCACCACAATCCCCGCGGTTTTTTCCGCCACATTAGGCGATGACCTGCGGAGGAGATAGGCAAGGGCGTCGAGAAGTGGCTTGACGACATGGGCCTTCACAGCGCGACCTTCGAAGAGCACCTCGAACTTGTTCGGACGGTCGTCAAGATCCTCATCGCCCGGGGGTACACCGGGAACTTCCAGAAGAAGAGCGAATTCTTCCTTTCGGAGATCGAGTTTCTGGGGGTGATGGTGGGACGCGATGGAGTCCGCCCGGCGCCTTCAAAGATCAACGCAGTCCAGGAATTGGCGATACCGACCAACGTGGGAGAGGTGAGGAGCTTCCTGGGCCTGGCCGGTTCCCTTCGTGGGTTCGTGCCAAACTTCAGCGCTATCACGGCGCCGGTCTCTAACCTTCTTCGAAACCCCGCCTTCAGCTCCAAGAAGGCACGCCTCAAGAAGGTGCCATGGGGCTCGGAGCAGGCAGAGGCTTTTCTGAAGATCATCGAGCTTCTCACCACCCACCCCGTCCTTATCCTGCCAGACTGGTCTCAGCCGTTCACCGTGCACACGGATGCGAGCACCTTGGCCACAGGAGCGGTTCTTACCCAGGAAGTGGACGGACGGGCCGCCACGGACCCGTGGGCTACCACAGCAAGAGACTTTGCCGAGCCCAGCAAAATGCTTTCGCGAACGACAGGGAGGTCTTGGGCGTTTTGCACGCTGTAGAACACTTCGAGATCTATCTACAGCACCGGCAGCTCACCGTCATCACCGACTGCTCGGCGCTGCTGTGGCTCTTCACGAGCCAGCACCTCTCCTCCAAGATGCACCGGTGGGCCCTCAAGCTCATGGCCTACGACATGGTGCTCAAGTGGCGTCGAGGAACAGAGAATGTGGGACCCGATGCCCTGTCTCATCTTCGGAGGCGCAGCACGGAGGAGCCCGAGGAAGTCGAGGAGGAGCTGCCGACACAGGGACCGTCGGGACCAGTGCTGACCTTACGTACGTTTATTTTTTTTCCTGTACGCATGGTACCTACGGCTGTACTGCTGCGATGCATTCATGTGTCCACAATTGCCCACGGGACACACGGTTAGCGAAGACCTAGGAGATCATATGACCTGGATACCCCGGATCTTTACAAGATCGGCAAGATGTGCATGCACAACATCTCCTGTCAAACGACGCCGCAGCAGCATGCAAAATTCCTTTTTTGCGGGCTGTTCTTGCGTACTTGCGACTGCTGTAGTACGACACCACCCGCGATACGCTTTTTCCGACTGTTGAATGCACGTGTTTTCGTCTGCACACGATAGACCCTGTTTGTGATGAGGTTGAATATCATGAGCGTGGTTGGATACCTCGATCTTTCAAGATCTGTCCGGTAGCGAGGCATCTCCACGTGCGTCTCCGTGCGATTGGCACAAGTTCCAAGGTTTCCTTTGTCAGGGGTGGTCCATCAGTTAACGTTGTGTCCGTCAAGGAGTTGTATCTGACCCCACGAGTAAATCTCGATCGTTCACGAGGCACCTGAACTACATGCACACACCGAACGTTGACGTCCCCAAGGACTAGCCGTCTGACGGACTCCTTACGTGGGATGTGGTTCCGATAAACCCGGGGTTGGGGGTGTTTTCTCAGCTTTGGCTTGCTCTTCGATCGATCGTCGTTGCGTCGTTTTTTCGAGTTTTAACTCTTATTCAGCGTTCAGGGGCTCCGCCGAATCATCATCTGAAACCGGGGCCTACGGACCTACACACGGATTACTCCGTGTGCCCCCCATCGAGTAGTACTCCTACCCCATCTGCAGTGCTGCAGTGCTGCACGACAGCAAAAAAAAAGTAAGTACGCTGAATAACGCTTCCAACGGGAAAGCAGCCCCTTGTGGAAACCCCTATGATCAGGCGGCTCGCTTGGCAACAGACCTCCACACCTAGCACCGGCTCTTGAGGGCGAACGAGGGCATAAACTGTCCAGATTTAAGAAGAGGTATGTAAATAAGATACCAGGGCACACCAGGGTATGTTTTATATGTCCAGTTGCTCACGGTAGGGTGAAAAAGTTGGACTTTAGCTAGAGCGTACGACCATGCAGCAGCTCCAAAATCAGGGAGCGAGCTTCACACGCGACCCGACCTCTGCGCGAGGTAGTTGTATTGCAGCCTAACTGTGCTTCCGCCATATACCTAGGTTATGTTGCCACCTAATGCAAAAGGTTTGAGGCGATTTAGTGCGGCAGGGGATAAGCATGGTTGATTCGGGGGCGGGGGGAGGAAACTTCGCAAGCGCGAAGTTCATTCGCAAAATCGCACTCGCGATGTACGGAGGTCGTAACATGATCTCCAAGAGGGTCAAAGGACGCTTGAGAGCAGCCAGCCCGGAGTCTAGCAAGGAACCTCCGATAATGATCCTGGGAACGGGTGTCCTCGTCTTGATCTTCCCTCCCGTCGACAGAGTCTTTGCGATGCGAGTTAGAGTGGTTGAACAGCTCCCGCTTGGACTCATTGTGGGCACTGAATTCTTGAGGAGGTACGAGAGTTCGCTCATCTTCGAACGCCCAGGTTCGGGCTGGTTCAAGCCCACTCCGACATCGAAGAGAGTTCCCCTTTTGCCGTGGCTGGAGTGGCCGCGACAGAAGGAGGGGATTTCGCAGGCTATGGAGGGAGCAAGCGAGGACGACCAGGAGGAGAACGCCATGAGGGTAAGAACTCCAGATGACCAGGAGTGGATCATCAGTTTGGACGAGAATCAGACTTCAGCACCATCCGAGGCTGTGGCCATGGAAGCGTTGGAGCTGGGAGTCACAGTGTGGCAAGACGAGGGAACCCTGAAATAGGACATGACCTTCCACCGCGACATCACAGTGCCTGGTAGCGTGAGCGTGGAGCTGGAGGTTCAAGTCGAAGGGTCGATTCCATACACCAAGACTCTGGTGGTGGTGTACCCTCGTGCCCCGTTCGATTTAGATAGCAAGGACAACCAACCGGAGATCGGCGTCGCCAAGGGGGCCGTATGGTGGATACCAGGTTCACGATTGAAGGTCAAGGTGGACAATTTGGACCACACCCTAGGGATTATTCCCAAGGGGATGGTCGTTGCGACCGCGTTCGCCGTCAACAGCGACGACGTTGAGCGCATGGTGCTCCTCAAAGAGCAGCTGCCAGAGAGCCGACCGGACGACATCAAGGAAGGTCACCCGCAACCCCAGCTGCAGGCAGCAGCTCCACCTCCTATGCCGGGCGAATTGGAAGACCCGGGAGTAGACGTTACCCAGGCCAAGATCGGGGCACTGGGACCGGAGAGCCACCAGCGAGTTATTGATATGCTCAATGAGATCAAGGCTTTCTTCCCGAAGAACACCAAGCTCATCAACGTCATCGAAGGGAGAGAGGTGACGCTGCCGTTGTACGACGAAAACGTCAAGCCGTTCGCGTGCAAGGCACAGAGGATTAGCCCGCACATGTCGGACATCCTCATGAAGCAGATCAACGACATGCTTGAAGCGGGCATCCTCAGCTTCTCAACGTCGGAGTGGTGTGCCAGAATTGTGCCGGTTCTCAAGAAGGATGGGACCTACAGGCTGTGCATTGACTTTCGGGAGCTCAACAAGCTCCTGCAGAAGAACATCAACGGCCTTGGGGACATCGTGGGCATGTACGACAGGATGAAGGGGAGCAAGTACTTCTCATCCATCGATCTGAAAAGCGCCTACCATCAACTCCGCGTGGCACAAAAAAATAGGCATAGAACGGCCTTGCGGGACCCCACGGGACGGCTACTACAGTGGAATGGTCCAGCTTCGGCATCACCACAATCCCCGCGGTTTTTTCCGCCACATTAGGCGATGACCTGCGGAGGAGATAGGCAAGGGCGTCGAGAAGTGGCTTGACGACATGGGCCTTCACAGCGCGACCTTCGAAGAGCACCTCGAACTTGTTCGGACGGTCGTCAAGATCCTCATCGCCCGGGGGTACACCGGGAACTTCCAGAAGAAGAGCGAATTCTTCCTTTCGGAGATCGAGTTTCTGGGGGTGATGGTGGGACGCGATGGAGTCCGCCCGGCGCCTTCAAAGATCAACGCAGTCCAGGAATTGGCGATACCGACCAACGTGGGAGAGGTGAGGAGCTTCCTGGGCCTGGCCGGTTCCCTTCGTGGGTTCGTGCCAAACTTCAGCGCTATCACGGCGCCGGTCTCTAACCTTCTTCGAAACCCCGCCTTCAGCTCCAAGAAGGCACGCCTCAAGAAGGTGCCATGGGGCTCGGAGCAGGCAGAGGCTTTTCTGAAGATCATCGAGCTTCTCACCACCCACCCCGTCCTTATCCTGCCAGACTGGTCTCAGCCGTTCACCGTGCACACGGATGCGAGCACCTTGGCCACAGGAGCGGTTCTTACCCAGGAAGTGGACGGACGGGCCGCCACGGACCCGTGGGCTACCACAGCAAGAGACTTTGCCGAGCCCAGCAAAATGCTTTCGCGAACGACAGGGAGGTCTTGGGCGTTTTGCACGCTGTAGAACACTTCGAGATCTATCTACAGCACCGGCAGCTCACCGTCATCACCGACTGCTCGGCGCTGCTGTGGCTCTTCACGAGCCAGCACCTCTCCTCCAAGATGCACCGGTGGGCCCTCAAGCTCATGGCCTACGACATGGTGCTCAAGTGGCGTCGAGGAACAGAGAATGTGGGACCCGATGCCCTGTCTCATCTTCGGAGGCGCAGCACGGAGGAGCCCGAGGAAGTCGAGGAGGAGCTGCCGACACAGGGACCGTCGGGACCAGTGCTGACCTTACGTACGTTTATTTTTTTTCCTGTACGCATGGTACCTACGGCTGTACTGCTGCGATGCATTCATGTGTCCACAATTGCCCACGGGACACACGGTTAGCGAAGACCTAGGAGATCATATGACCTGGATACCCCGGATCTTTACAAGATCGGCAAGATGTGCATGCACAACATCTCCTGTCAAACGACGCCGCAGCAGCATGCAAAATTCCTTTTTTGCGGGCTGTTCTTGCGTACTTGCGACTGCTGTAGTACGACACCACCCGCGATACGCTTTTTCCGACTGTTGAATGCACGTGTTTTCGTCTGCACACGATAGACCCTGTTTGTGATGAGGTTGAATATCATGAGCGTGGTTGGATACCTCGATCTTTCAAGATCTGTCCGGTAGCGAGGCATCTCCACGTGCGTCTCCGTGCGATTGGCACAAGTTCCAAGGTTTCCTTTGTCAGGGGTGGTCCATCAGTTAACGTTGTGTCCGTCAAGGAGTTGTATCTGACCCCACGAGTAAATCTCGATCGTTCACGAGGCACCTGAACTACATGCACACACCGAACGTTGACGTCCCCAAGGACTAGCCGTCTGACGGACTCCTTACGTGGGATGTGGTTCCGATAAACCCGGGGTTGGGGGTGTTTTCTCAGCTTTGGCTTGCTCTTCGATCGATCGTCGTTGCGTCGTTTTTTCGAGTTTTAACTCTTATTCAGCGTTCAGGGGCTCCGCCGAATCATCATCTGAAACCGGGGCCTACGGACCTACACACGGATTACTCCGTGTGCCCCCCATCGAGTAGTACTCCTACCCCATCTGCAGTGCTGCAGTGCTGCACGACAGCAAAAAAAAAGTAAGTACGCTGAATAACGCTTCCAACGGGAAAGCAGCCCCTTGTGGATACCCCTATGATCAGGCGGCTCGCTTGGCAACAGACCTCCACACCTAGCACCGGCTCTTGAGGGCGAACGAGGGCATAAACTGTCCAGATTTAAGAAGAGGTATGTAAATAAGATACCAGGGCACACCAGGGTATGTTTTATATGTCCAGTTGCTCACGGTAGGGTGAAAAAGTTGGACTTTAGCTAGAGCGTACGACCATGCAGCAGCTCCAAAATCAGGGAGCGAGCTTCACACGCGACCCGACCTCTGCGCGAGGTAGTTGTATTGCAGCCTAACTATGCTTCCGCCATATACCTAGGTTATGTTGCCACCTAATGCAAAAGGTTTGAGGCGATTTAGTGCGGCAGGGGATAAGCATGGAGTGTCCAAAATTCAAATTTCAGGAGAGTCCACGCCTTGGGTCCGAACTCAGCCCTCTTCCACGTTGCGCATGTACATCCATCCATTGCATACACGATGGAAATGCTCGATGCAGTAATTCCAGCTTAGGGTCAGCCAATCACTACGAGTTTCAGTCAAACTGGGCTTCAAGAGGGCAAGTACGATTTCTTCGAGTTCAATTATTACACTCGGTGCTTTGCCAATATACGAGCCGAACATGACTCGGGGAGTTTAGCTGCAGACACTCCAGTCCGTGCATAAAGATTTAAACGCCGCGGCATCACATGGTCAGGTATATAAACTACGTATTTGAACAGGCTTCAGTCCGTTGCGTTCTCAGGTGCATAGGCGCGCCCGTAAAGAGGATCAGATCTTATGCATGGGTTAGAAGAGGCACCGAAGATCCCACCCCACGAATAAGCGTGCGCCTGGCTTAGCTGTACGTTCAAGAGTAACATGTTGTTTTTGTAACTCTGGTCAGGTTTCGAATGCATGGACAAACGGCCGGTATAGGTCGAGCTGCTGCTACATGAATCGTCAGAGACGTAGGGTGGGCCAACAGGCTTGTGGGGTGAACAGCCCCACAGCTCTACCGGGTACGCCACCGGCGATGCCTCGGAACCAGTCTGGGAGCCCTTCTACACCCGGAAGCGGGGGTATACAGCCGATATTAACCCTTCGACAGCTCACGGAAGGCGCGCTAACCCCGCGTAAGCCAGTGGTCGACGACACAGGAGGAGACTCCACAAGTGAACGTCCACAGAACGGGAGCAGGAGACAGGGTAACCTAACCACCGAGGCGCACACCCCCGTCGCCGCGACAAAGCGCGACGCGGGAGATTCCGGTGCACGTGTCCGTCGAACGGGAGGAAAGACCCGGTCGGGCAGGAAACGGAGGAGGAAGAGGAGGCCCTCTGCTAGTGTCACGGGTGGGTGCCTACCCAACCTCAAGAGCAAGCTCGAGGAGGAGGATTACTACAAGCTGCAGAGCGAGGCCAGGAGGGAGGCCACGGCTCGTAGAGATCGCGCGATTGCCGAAGACGAACGGCGACGATCAGAGGCCGGGGGGAATCACCCCGTTGATACTCGGCGTAGGAGCCACGGCGGGAACCCAAGACAAACCAGTCATCTGCCGAGCAAGCGGAATGCGGGTAGGAGACTTTCTGCCCCGGCGGTGCTACCTGTAGGCCAACCAACAGGCAAGAAGCGAAAAAAGGCGTGCGGCCGTCAGGAATGCGGTTGGGTTACACACTACCCTGGCACCGAGTGTAGCACATGCCCCGGGAGTGTAGTGCACTCGGCCGACGAGAGACTATGTTCGGCATGCCACAGGTTTCCGGACGACGAAGGTTTCACGCACCTCCGCGCGGACCGGTTAGGGCGAGCTGTAATTTTCGTAGCCGCGTTGAGACAAGGAGAGAAACCCTTGCCTCTAGCTCTCGTGCGAGACTTTAGTCCTAGCAAGGACTGCCTCTGCCAACGCCCAGACTGCTTCCTAGCTATTTTCGCCGAGAAAGAAAGGAAGGCAGAGATTCGCCAATGCAGTAAATGCAAGTACCGGAAATCGGACAGGAGCCGCGTAAGGTGGTATCCCATGGATGCTGCAGGAGATCATGTCGCGGAGGGTAATGCGATGGTGAGTGATGGTGATTGGTGGTGCGGCCGTTGCTACCAGAGCCGGCAGAACGGCATGAAGAGAGACGACAAACCGACAGAGGAACAAGCGGGGGACGAGGCGCCGACTCTTCTAGAGCCTTTGAGCACGGTGCGCAGGATGGTGGATGACGTCCTCGGTCGAGGTGAGATCCTTTGCTGGCAGGACGTCGCCGGTTGGCTAGCTGCTGAACGCGCGAAGGTTGGCATGGAGGAGATAACGAGGAAGTACGCACGACAACTCGTCCTGAACTTGTTTACCGGGATGGACGCAGACCCCGGGAGCAAATCACGATTGGTCCGAGCCGACGGAGCGCAAGGAGACGCACGCGAGCGGGAACTCTTCCTCTTCCCAAACACCCTTAGTGACAAGCATCTCGTTGACTTAATGCTGCGTGCTCGACGTAGTGCACCCGCACAGCCACCATCCAACCAGCTAGCTGATAAGGGTGGGTCTCTCGAGTCGATTCTGAAGGAAGTCGAGAAGGACACGGAGGACGCAGACGCACGGATGTCCGTCGTGCGGGCAGCTGGTAGAATTGTTCGAGCCGACGTGGAGAGTGACCCTGCCCTGAAGAACACCACCGGCACACGCGAGAAGTATCGCTACGCCGATGAGTTGGACATGAAAGTGAAGCCACCCAGAGAGACTTTACTATCCACGTTTCCGCCGTCCTTGGTTGGGTTGTACCAAAGCATGAAGGACATGGCACTGTATCGCGAGATCATCGCATCAGAGACCGAACATTCTGGAGAGCCCTGGGTATGGCAGACCGACGGGCGAGACGGACGGCATCCTACCACCTCGGGCAACTTGGAGGGCGAGAACGGTGATGGAGAAAAGAAGAACGAGGTCAGTCAACCAGCAGTGACGGTGTCGGTAGGGC
>CACKRE030004880.1:73559-87535 GCA_902602495.3 Ectocarpus sp. CCAP 1310/34 | reverse complement strand
AACACAACGTGGTGCGATCATCCCCCTTGCGCGGAGCGAGTGTTCTCCACCCCGCACAACATGATCTACTCGACCACCATTATGGTTGCCGCAAAAAAAAAAACGGAGGTAAAAAAAAAACGGTAACCTGGTTGCCGAGTTCACGCAGTGAATTGGCTTGTTTTACAACGTCTTTGCCAAGCGACGAAAACCCAACCCCGATGGCAAACACCGGGGGGGGCGGCTTGTTTTACAACGTCGTTGCCAAGCGACGAAAACCCAACCCCGATGGCAAAACACCGGGAGGTTTTCACCGGGGTACCCCAAAAAAAAAAACGGTGACCTGGTTGCCGAATTCACGAAGTGAATTGGCTTTTTTTACAACGTCGTTGCCAAGCGACGAAATCCCAATCCCGATGGCAAACACCAAGGGTGCCGGGTGGGGGGTAAACCCCCCCCCGGACTCCCCCCCGCGTTGCGATGCTTGGATCACCTCACGCGTGGTTTGCTTGGTCCACCCAGACCCCCCCCGGACCCCCCCCCCGTATTGCGATGCTTGGTTCGCCACACGCGTGGTTTACTTTGTTCTAAAATATACCATGGTATTTACTAGCGCTAGAAATCTTTGCGGCACCAAAACACAGAGAGGCGTTGCTCCCAAACGAACGGGGCGCTGTCCGCCCTGCCGTGCAGAGGTGCTCACTGAGCGGTACAGCACAGAGTTACGGCTAAAAATCACGGCTTCCATCTCCAAAAACACCTAAAAAAATAAAACCAACGCACTACCAATCGTCAGCGCCTACGGGTGCATACATCGAGCACAGCTGGACGCACCCCGTGCCTTCTTCACGAGTATACATACACGGTCCCGACAGAGTGAGTTTTTTCTCGCTAATGAAATCCTGGTCTCCATTGGAAGCGACGCGCTGCAAAGCTCGTTGTTACCCGATTCCGAGCAAATCCCGGGCCACTCAACCACACCGAAACATGCGCAGCATGTTTCGAATGCATACACCATGAACTCTCTTTGCAGCCACTGGGTTCCGTCCATCCTCCGCTGTTGCTCCCCCAAGGCCGTCCCTCCTTCCAGGCGCTCCGGATCCAACCAACCAGGACATGACAAATCCATCGCAAACGCAGCGTTCTACGCCGTGCCGTTCAACACCGGGACAAAACGCTGATTGCTGTTCCCAGCGGCCGCGAGCTGGGCGAAGAACAGCTGGAAGGCTTGATCAGCCACGAGGCTCTTCAGGAGCGGATAGGGCTCGACCGCGGTGGGCACGATCTGCGGGGCCATCGGATGCACCTGCTGCTGCTGCTGCTGCTGCTGCTGCTGCTGCTGCTGCTGCTGGTGTAAGGGAAGCTGTAGAGAAGCCGCCGTTCCGTTCCCGCCGCCGCGGCCACCGCGGCCACCGCGGCCACCGCGACCTCCGCCCCCGCCACTGCCCCTGCCGCCTCCTCGCCCCGCCTCCCGCTGCAGCTTCTTCTGCTGCCGCCTACTCAGGCCGCCCGGCCGCTCCTCCCCCGTCCCATTCATCTGCTGCTGCTGCTGCTGCTGCTGCTGCTGCTGCTGCTGCTGCGGGGACGGGGCCGCGCTCTGCTGCGGGACTGCGGGCCCCCAGACGACCACCGTCCCGCCGCGCTTGTTGCAGGCGTTGTGGAGCTCCGTGGCGGAGATCCAGTGCAGGGCGATCATCGACGTGTCTCGCTTGTCGACGCCAGGGCCGCCGAGCCCGAAGCGGCGGGGCAGTGACACCAGGTCCGGGCTGCCGAGCTCGCACGCGATCACGGCCATCTTCGCGCTCTGAATCCACATCGCCCGGGCGCGGCCCTCGAAGCAGGTCGTTAAGAAATTCGCGCGCTCGTCGTCGCCGAGGACCTGCGCGTGTGTGATTTTGTTTGGGTTTGCATGAGAGAGAGCGTGAAAGTGTCACAACATGAGTCGGGGAAGGTCGACGTGTCAACGTCCCGTTGCGTCCGCACGGGCAAACACAGCGGTGTGGGCCGCGCGAACACGAGAACCCCAAATTTGTTTCGCGTCATGAGTCCGTTTAACAATATTGGCTGTTGCCGACCACAGCAGTCGCCGTCCGTGGGTACCAAGCAAGCTGCTCTCACTTTCCAGGCCCTCGTCAGGATACGCAGCTACAAACACGAAAGCGGCGAGAAAAGAATTGTTGTACGTGTGCATAGCATCCCGGAAATCGCTCTTGTTCCAGATTTGTTCAGGCGAATGATCTCTCCTTACGCCGCAATTTTGACCGAGTCGGCATCTTAACCAAGCCATTCCATGAATGAACTCCTTCGTGTCACCTTTCCGGACTCCTCCCAGAACTCCCGCCAAGCGGTGTGCTCCGGTCCGGCATCGCTGTCTTCCCTCTTCCCCCCCAAGCAGCTCACGACCAGCTTGTTCTTCCGGATCTCGCTGCCCACCAGCACCCACACCTCTCCCGACGAGGGATCACGGCTGCCACGACACGGCAAAGGACAAAATTGGGGATTTTGCCCTTTTCGAGGTGTCTTGGTGGGCACAGGGGGGGAGGACACCAATCAACCGACAACACGCAAACAAGCATCCAACAAATTTCCGTCCGGATGTGTGGCTTTCTGGGTAAAGGGAGCCGAAGGGGGCACACAATCGGGCTGACGTCGACACGCGGGAGGCCTCGATGATACAAGGCAAGATTCAGTTCGGCCTGCGGCGACAAAAATGATTGTTCGCCGAATGCACGGACAGCAACAACCCACAAAGCCTTGTCCGCTCGAGCGAACTACAACACACTCGGCGTACAAACACCAGCACACGAGCGCACGCTCGGAGAAGAAGCGGTCTGCAATGAAATGCCCAACACACACACACACCTCGTTCGTGCGCGCAAACTGTACTCGCTCACCGGTACGGGAGGATCCCTGCAGACTTGTAGTACTGGCGCTCCCTCTCCCGGACGAAGTAGTCTAGGTAATCGGGGGCTAGCGAGTTGATGGGAGCGTTTTGTCGCCAGTGCGGCATCGGCTGTCCTCTACCGCCTCCAACCCCGGCCGCCTCGCCAACCCATCCTCCTCCCGATGCTCCATTCTGCAACTGCGGCCCTACTCCCAGCCCGTCACCTGGACGTGCACCGGGCCCGAGCTGCTGCTGCTGCTGCTGCTGCTGGGCGGGGCCGCCCACGAAAGGAGGTCCCTCGGCATACACGCCATTTGCGCTCACGCCGTTGTGGGCGCTGCCCCGCTTGTTCTTCTTCTTTGCCTTGTGCGGCTGCTGCTGCGTCGGCGCCCCGCTAGCGCTCCCATTGATTCCGGCGGTCGGATTCGGAGCATTCACAATTAGCGCTCCTCCTCCCACCACCACCTGAGGCCCCAGCCGCACGATCGGCCCCGTCCCGGCGGCGGCCACGGCACCGTCGACGGGCAAGCCATCTGGGCCGTACCGCACCACCTTCAGCACCACCTGGGGCTCGTCGATCGAGAGTTCGTCGTGGTGGCAGCCCGCGTAACCCCCGCCGCCAGCCCACTCCTGGGTGATGCGAGAGGTCACCGGTATCGGGATCCCGAGGCGCACCATGCACACCACGCATTGGGCGAGGGATTCGACCACCTTCATGCCGCGCCGGGTGCGGTGCGCGATGTCCGGCTCCTTGGGGCACCCGAGAAACTTGAGCATGCCGGGCAGGCCCGACTGCGGCAGCGAGTGCTTAATCATCGGTTTTTTCTTGCCCCGACTCCTCGCTCCCGCCGACTCCGCCGCCGCCCCCGCCCCTCGAGACCCCGAACGCGGCGCGCAGCGGCCACCGCTGCCGCCGCCGCCTCCTCCTTGCCCGGTGGCCTCAGCGTTGTAGGCTGCGATGCGGACGTTTAGTCGTTCGGCTTCCCATCCGCACATGCGCGCCGCGTCGGTCCAGGAGCGCAGGTGGTCCGGCAGCTGCAGCTTGTGCTGCCCGATCAACTCCGGCAGATGGTGGAACCCGGATCCGTGGGTCACCACCCACCTGTTACGTTGGGCCCAGCCACCCCGCCCGGCAAGCAACACCGTAAAACACAAACAAGTCAGAATTACTATCACTTGGTGGTATACCAGGGATCATACGCACGGCGGGTGCGCAACGTCGCCAGCATGAGGAGGTGCAAAGGGAGAAAATCGTTAATAGACGAGCAAGACTTCCAACGCGTCAACCTTACGGGTGCGTTGTCGAATGGCTGTCCCTTTCCACCCAGAGGGAATGCTATGGTGTGCTTGTCAACTGTCCATGGTTTGGTAGAGCCACGACGAGAATATCTTCCCTCGGCCAAAAGCGACGACTTGGGATGTTGTAAAACAATGCTCGGCAGAGGAAAATGGTTCACACGACGAGAGACACCGTTTTTTACAAAAAGGAATCAAGTCACGTAAAAGGCTATTCGTACGCCGCCTACCGGGCAAAAACACACAACTTATCACCCATCCACCCACCCACCCACCCACCCACCTGAAATTTCCGCGCTCGCTGAACCCCGCTGCGTCCCTTGGGCCTGGGTTCAGCCCGATTGAAGCCATCCACTGTTGCAACTCCTGGAGCACGTCTGGCAGCGGCAATGCTGAGGAAAGCGGGTTCGACACCCCCCCAGTTACGACGCCGTCACCAACAGCAATCCCTCCTGGGACCCCGTCCCCGAACAGTGGCGTCTGCTGAGGTTGTTGCATCAGCTGTTGGGGTTGCAGCTGCAGCAGCAGCTGCTGCTGCGGCGGCGGCGGCTGGAGCTGCAGCTGGTGAGGTGGCATTGCCGAGGCCACCACCACTTGCGCGGGCAGTGCTGCCACTGGTGCAGCCGGTGGTTTTGGTGTCGGCACCACCCGGACAAAGCGAGCGAACCGGCCGAGCTGCCGTCCCGTGGCGGCTTCCATGGCGAGACAGACAAACTCGGTGATCTTGTTCTTGTTGGCGACGTCTGAGGGCGGCAACAAGGGGAAGGGGAGAGCGGGGTGTTTGACCACGTGCGGAGGAGCACGGGCGAGGTTTGCAACGATAACCAGCGCCCTACATAAAAAGCACACGTGCCACCAACAAACGCGCACAAGCACGTTGAAAGGGATGGGTCTTTCTTTTGCACGAGAACATGGAGCTGCATGCTACGACACACCAAGAACAGGGCATTCCTGAAGCAATTGTTATGGTCAAGGGTGCGTGCAAGTGTGGCAATGCTTGCAAGGTTGTGTTGCAGTGAGAGTGCACTCGATGCTGCTGCTGTTTTGTGGGGGCATGGAGAAGAGACGACACGGTAAGCGGACATCAACATGCGGCAATGCTTGCAAAGGTTTCAGTGAGAACGCACTTGATGCTGCTGCTGTTTCGTGGGGGCATGGAGAAGAGACGACATGGTAAGCGGACATCAACATGCGGCAATGCTTGCAAAGGTTTCAGTGAGAACGCACTTGATGCTGCTGCTGTTTCGTGGGGGCATGGAGAAGAGACGACATGGTAAGCGGACATCAACATGCGGCAATGCTTGCAAAGGTTTCAGTGAGAACGCACTTGATGCTGCTGCTGTTTCGTGGGGGCATGGAGAAGAGACGACATGGTAAGCGGACATCAACATGCGGCAATGCTTGCAAAGGTTTCAGTGAGAACGCACTTGATGCTGCTGCTGTTTCGTGGGGGCATGGAGAAGAGACGACATGGTAAGCGGACATCAACATGCGGCAATGCTTGCAAAGGTTTCAGTGAGAACGCACTTGATGCTGCTGCTGTTTCGTGGGGGCGTGGAGACGAGACGACATGGTAAGCAGACATAACGTGCGGCAATGCTTGCAAAGGTTGCAGTGAGAACGCACTTCATGATGCTGCTGTTTCGTGGGGGCATCGACCAGAGACATCACCAGAAACCAACAACGCGAGACACGACTATTCTAGGCTCACTGCTGTGTGTTGGTTCGGAGGTGCAGGCCCAGACGAGGGTGAATGTCCTCAAATAGGAAATCGTTTCATGTTGTCAAGAAAAAAA
Source organism: Ectocarpus sp. CCAP 1310/34 (assembly GCA_902602495.3). Taxonomy (NCBI): domain Eukaryota; class Phaeophyceae; order Ectocarpales; family Ectocarpaceae; genus Ectocarpus; species Ectocarpus sp. CCAP 1310/34. The sequence continues at coordinate 81,580 of CACKRE030004880.1, read as the reverse complement.
GTGCCGACACCGAAATCAACCCATCCGGGCAGTAAACATATGCATACCTGCGATCACAAGAACGGGGGGTACCCCGGCGGCAATTCCCGGCAGGCCGCCGTAGCGGCCACCGCCTCTCGATGCCGTCTCGATCATCAAGCCCCACCTCGGCGGCTGCGGGTCGGGAAGTCGGCCGCCGGCGAGCCATGCTGTTCGCCGCTCCTCGCAAGCCCAACCATCGTGGACGTCGAAGCACCCGACCCCAGCCGAGCAGTATCCGGCCGCAAACCCTCTGCACATCACCGGCTCCTTTTCTTTCTTCTTCTTCTGCTGCTGCTGCTGCTGCTGCTGCTGATGTTCCTGGCTGGCCACCAGTGTCGGCGCTACTGCTCCCGGACCTGAATGCGCGGGGTAAGGGACCGTGACTGCGCGAGACAGCAGCCTGCTGCCTGGATTGGACGATGATGATTGCCCAACTGCTTGTCCCGCCGCTGTTGACATTTTCGACGCTGCTGAGGGATCGCCGCTGCTTCGGGAACGCTTTCGCTGCTGGGGAGCGTTGCGGGCCTGCTGTTTCGGCGGAGGATATTGCTGCTGTTTCGGCGGATGCTGCTGCTGTTTCGGCGGATGCTGCTGCTGGCGCGGCGAATGCTGCTGCGGGCGTGGATATGCTGGTCCCCGGTGATGATCGGCTTGGTGGGCAGCGAGGTGCTGAGGGGATGCCGCACCACCACGCACGAATGGAAGGTCGTCCCATTCGTCTTTGTCGGCAACTAATCGGTCTGGACCCCTTTTGTTTTGCTGCTGCTGCTGCTGCTGCTGCTTCTGCTGCGGGTGTTGCATCCTTGACATTATTTACTGCTCTGGCTCTATCTCCCGCCCCGGTGTGTATATGTTCGCTCTCTCCAAGCAAGTCGTCCACTGGGCACGACCCCAGCACCAAGAGAGGGCACAAGCAGACAAATATATCGACCTCCTTGCAATAATTTTCCTCTGCGAAGCTCCGGGGACAAATTATATACATCCCCGGGGTGTTCCTGTTGGAAATTTTGGTTCGTGAGCACTTGGCGACAGCATTGGCGACGTTGCGACGTTGCGGCGTTGCATATCGAGACCCAACAACATTTTGCTGTGTGGTGCTTTTCTCCTTGCTGTTGCGTGGGGATGGTGCGTAGAAAGGAAGTGCTACAAGCAGCCGCGGCGCTTGCGTGTTGGCAGAACCACGTTCGTGTCGGCCCTAATCTGGCAAGTGCTTTCGTCCGCCATCTCTCAGTGAAAGAGCTCCTTGGTTCTTGCCGCCGACACCGCCGCACTTCACCAACAACAACAACCGGCAGACTTCTCACGCCAAGACCACCACCACCACGAAGCGGTGTGTGCCTGTCGGAAGGTGAGGATAAAAACGTGTGATGAGAGCCTTGCTTGCAAAATGTGGGCGTTGCGCATGTAAGCTATCTAGACTATTATTGCGCAATGTACAAGTGAAACACCCATGGGTACGTCACACGCAGACAAGCTCTCCCTGTTTGATGTGATGATTGTGTTCGTAGTTCGTGGCTCGCTTCACCGAGTGGCAGAAGACGCGTGGCTAGCTCGCTCGCTCCGACCAGTTTATCTGCCGCCGTTTGCCTGCAAGCAGTGTATCCCGGTGTGAACCGATATGTGTGATTCCAGAACCCAGAACGAATTTTTAAGAAATGTAGATATGCGCAAATGCCGGATCCAAACGAGGTTCCGCCGCCGCTTGGGGCGAGTGCTGCTTGTTTTAGGTACGCTGCGATGCGACGCTCGGGGTTCTCGCATTGATCTTGCCGCCATCGTGAGGCTAGTTGTATACGTGGGTGATGCGTGTCTTTGTGAAGCATTCCTCCCAATGAATACCACGCGTTCCGCCCCTCATTTCCTCCCATTTTTACGGATAGATGGGGCAGCAGATAGCTTAGGAAACGGGGAAAACGGCAACGATGTCGACAACAACGGCAGCAGCAGCAGCAGCAGCAGCAGCAGCAGCAGCAGCAGCAGCAACGGAAACGGAAACGGAAACACCGGTAGTGAAGGCGCTGGGGAAGCGAGCAGGAAGGAGGGTGCCAGTTTCGGGGAGTGGGACGTGAAGCCCGAGGAGAACAACATATCGGAGGATGAGATGAGCGGGCTCTTTCGCCGCATCTCGGCGCTTCGAAAGCGAGAAGTAGAGGTAAGGAAGGCTGCGTCGCCATATCTTGTTGTCCTCGTGGCGTCCTCGTTGCTGTTGGTTTACCGCTTCGCTGGGTATTGGGGTGAGTGGCAGATACACAGCAGGGGGCACTTTCCCTTGCCCGGCCATCGCCTGTCCCATCCTGTCGCCCTTCTCACTGCTACACGTTTTCCTTGCCCAGTTTCCAACCACGCTTTTGCTCTCTCTCTCTCTCTCTCTCTCTCTGTCCCGCTCTCTCTCTCTCTCTCTCTCTCTCTCTCTCTCTCTCTCTCTCTCTCTCTCTCTCTCTCTCTCGCTTCCTTGCTCAACTCCGCGAAAAAATCGTCACACAAGCTTACCCCTCCCCCCTCCCCTCCGTCCCTTACCTCCCCTAACAAAAAAAATAGATCGACCGCGTGTGCGCCTACAACTGGCGCAAGGGCACCTGCTCGCACGACCTCCTCTTCCAGGCCGCCGACCCCATCCAGCACCTCAGGTGGGTGGGGGACCACCTGGCGTTCGGCACCGACGGGGGAGGGACCTGGATCATCAGCCGGCAGACCGGCTTCGTGATCAACGTTTTCGAGGGCCACTCCGGCGCCGTTACGGGTGGGTGGTGGAGGGGTGCTGTACTCATATTAAATGCATGCCGTAGTCGTTAGACCATGCGGCCTCGCGTCCCTACCAATGCCGGGACGAAGGAGCGATAGACTGGGTTTGTCGCGGGCCCAGGCTACGTTTCACAAGGATGAACCAGAAGCTGGTCGTCGGGGTGGGGGCGGGGTGGGGGGGCGTACTCATGTTTTCATGCCTTAGCGGCTAAACCATGTACCGCGAAGAGGAGCATTGTTCCCACAGGACTGATCACCGCTGGTATTGGGGTAGAGTGTGGCAAAACGTATTGAGCGCAGAAAAGGGTGCTGACTTCCCAGCGGACGGTCGGGCTCTGGGGTTTACGGGCCGTTGGCAGATGGTGCTTGGTCGGTCAGGCTTGGGAGCTTAGAAAGGCGTCGGGTACGGCTGCTGTGGTTGTTGTTGAAGGTTCTTTTGTTGCTGTTCCGTGATAAAGGAATCGGCAAGTTTTTCCCGGTGCATTCGGGATCCCGCCCTCCTGCCGAAGCCCGTGCTCTCACCGACAACACTCTTCATCCATTGGGCGAAACCAGTTGGTTTTCCACAGTAACTTCTTGTTTTTTCTTTTTTTTTTTGTTCGCATCTGGGCGCTTTGTTTCGTCGTTGCCCAGCGTTGTACTTCGATGGGGAGCTGTTGGTCACCGGAGGAAGCGACAAGACAGTTCGCGTTCAGCGAAATAGCCGAGACTGCCTGGAGAAGGTGCGAGGAGTTGTCCATGTTTTTGTTCGGTTTTGGTCTCAGCCGGTTGCCAAATATTTCCGCTAGACCGGCTGCTTTACTGGACCTGCTGCCATTGCAAGCCTAACGTTTTTCTGTATCAAAAGCACGGCGATGTTCGGCAACAAGGGATGGTTGACAAAGCTGGCAACGATATTCTTCTAGCAGCAACAAAGTTGGTCTTCTCGCTGTTGAGAGTAGCTTCTTGGTTTCCTGTTGGTCCGTGGTTGCCATGCGTGCCACATATTCACTCGGTGCAGTTTCGTGTGCAAACGTTCGGGTGGTCGGCCTGGGTACGCGCAAGTAGGTGTGGGACACGTGCCGACACGCTAAGCACTACCATACAGACGACAGGAACAGCCATCAGGACAACAGGATCACATCGACAAATCAATAATTTCAGCAAAACAAAAACAACTACAACAACAATAGCAATTGTTTTACGCACGACCAGGAACAACTAGGAGAATGCCTCCACGTGCTAGAAGGCCACACCCAGCGCATCACGGGGGTGGCAAGGCTGGACGGGTCCCGCCTGGCCACCAGCTCCGCGGACGGCAGCCTCCGGGTGTGGGACGTGTCGTCGGGGGAGACGCTGCACGACGTGTTGCTGCCCTCGCCGGCCTGTTGCCTCGGCGCCGCGGGTGAGCTACTCTGCTGTTGCTCTCTCGAGACGGTTTTTTTATTATTCTGTGACTCAAGGAGCTCAAGTATGATTGCACTAACAACCACCCGAGCATCACTATAGATCGTTGCGAATGAGTCACAGAGAGGTCCAAACCGGAGTGCTCAAATGGTAGAAGAGGACTCACGGCGCCCATCCAGCACCACCCCACAGTTCCGAGCACTTTGTCTGCAGAAAGATCACAAGACACACATGGACGTCTCCTCGTTGCTGTTTCATCCTTGCCGCCGTGATTCATGTGCGTGCACCTTTGCGATTGTGTGCGTTCACGGACGATTTTGGGGGGACTTTTGTCTTCGAAGAGGAGAGCCTGTCCTCGAGGAGGATGAGGTAAAAACAGAACGTCATATTTGCTCAAGTCACGTGAGGATTCTTCAACAGTCATCTGTTTTTAGCTACTCGTTCATGGTTGTAGGTGGCGCTGGACGAAGATACATAAAGAAAAAGGAAGGAGTCAAATCGTGACGGCACCGATTGAGCGACCTTCCTTCCCGCGTGTATCATATCTTATACTTCATATCTCCACCTGTGATGACCTTTTGTCGAATAACCACAGGCAGAACATTGTGAGGGTGCGCGTGCACGATCTAAAATACCGCCGGCGGTTTCGTTGCTCCCGGGCTTGCGAAAATCCTCGGAAAAACCTGGAAGCAGATCATTGCTCATTAATTCCACAAGAGGGGAGGAGTAAGCAGGCGTGCTGACCCGCATCCGCGCCTCTCCCTGCAGAGGAGATCAACCGACTAAACCTACCGTGGGTTGCACAAAATACCACTACCCCCTGGACGTATTGCCGTAGCCGATAACTCTGCAGCCCTAAAAGACTGGCTGTGCTGAAGATGGTGGCATTGGAACCTTGACATGGAGCTTTCCGAAAAAGTACAATGTTGTGTGGATTGATCGTGCTTTCTGAAATGGGTCCAAGGGTGTGTGGTATCTTACGCAACAATTCGGCAATTACCTTTGTGTTGTCATGGTCATATGCCGCCGCCACGGTTGTGTGGATTGATCGAGCTTTGAAAATGGGTCCAAGAGGGTGTGGTGTCTTACGCAACAATTCGGCAATTACCTCCTGTCGTCATGGTCATATGCCGCCGCCACTGGACACCCTCGTTGCGCTTCTTCTCATGTAGTGTCTACATTCCACACTGCCCTCATGTGCGGTGCGTGTTCGCCCCCCCCCCCCTCGTATCGGTGCCGTGCCTACTGCTGTGCGGTAGAGGGTTACATGGTCACAGGTCTGATGGACGGGAGGGTGTTGGCGTGGGAGGCTAAGCGGCCGGAGCGCGCGCCGACGGAGATCCTGACGCTCGACGCTCACCGCGGGGCGGTCACGACGCTCAGCTTCCCCAAGCAGGTACACGTACGAGGGTGGTGATGGGTGACCGACTTGGTACTCTTTTCTCGTGTGTGGTGTATAGTGCTCCATGACAAATCGTTCCGCTTCCCGAAGTAGTTGGTGGTGATGGGTGACTCACTTGGCAGTCCCTTCTCATGTGTAGTACATAGTACTCCATGACAGACGCTCAGTGACTGACCTCGTACTCTCTTGATGTGTGGTACTTCGTAAGTATATACCAGACGTTCAGCTTCTCCAAGCAGGTGCAGTAGGTGGTGATGGGTGACAAACTTGGTGGTCTCTGTTCTCTCATGTGTGGTACATAGTACTCCATGACAAACGTTCCGCGTCCCCAAGCAGTGGGTGGTGATGGGTGGCTGACTTGGTACTCTGATCATATGTGGAACATACCCGCTAGCACTGTACCAGACGCTCCGCTACCCCAAGCAGGTGCAGTAGGTGGTGATGGATGACTGGTTTGGTAGATCTCGATATGTGGTACGTAGTACATGTGCCAGACGCTCAGCTTCCCCAAGCAGGTAGGCGGTGATGGGTGACTGCCTTCGTCCTCTCTTTTTGTGGTGTATATGGTGTTTTCTATGCCAACCCTACGCACTTTTGGGGGGGATGGTAGACTTTTGTGTTGCTTGCACAAGCGAGCGACCCCCTACTGTTGGGTCTGGGTGGGGTGGGTTGGGATGTGGTGTCGCGCGGGATGGGCGTGTTGCGGCAGGGCATGCGCAGTTGGCTCAATTTTTTGTCCGTTGTGTTTCTCCCTCTCTCCCTCCCTGACATTTGTGCTGCTGTTCCGACCAAAACCTTCTGTGATATCGCTTCTTTCTGTTGACAGAATGTCTTTCTGGCGGGGGGAGAGGACAATGCACGGTTGTTCCCGATGTTTTTACCGTTGTTCTGACACCAAAACTTGGACCTGCTGTCCTATTTTTGTTGTCTATTCGTATTGTTTGCCTTCGTTGGCAGGATGTCCTGCTGACGGGGGGAGGGGACGGCAGAGTCAAGTACTGGGATCTCAACCAGGGGGGGGCGGCGGAGGGGAACCGGTTCGAGGTCGGCGGGGAAAGCTACACCCACGTCTTCCGGGTACGCGCGGAGTTCGTGGCTTGGTTGCGGTGTACTCATGTTTCGCATGCCTTAGCGGTTGGGCCGTTGACCACGCGTCCTCGAGAGGATGGAGCGTCGTCACCACAGGATCGATCGATCACCGCGGGGGGTGGTGTGGCCGTGTTTTTCGGAGGACGTCTAATCTGGGAGCAGCACTGTGCTGAATGCACGACACACGCACACCATGTCGCCCACTGAGGCAGTGAGTTGGTAACTGCGCGCGAGGCGTGAGGTTGGGCGATGTTTTTGACCCGTTTGAGACGAGAGTGTTACCTGTCGGCCGAACGAGAGAGGGCGGAAGGGGAGGCAGATCGGACAGCTACAAATGCGTGACCCTTTTCGTCCTGCACGAGCATACCATCATGATAATGATGCAGCGTGCTAGTACTGCAGCGGGAAGCATACTGCCGTGGCGCAGCGAGATCGTAACAATTACAGCAGAGCGAAAACCTGCAAGCGCGAAGGACAGTGCACACTCACCTCAATGAACTACTTCCATATTTTCCTGCAGAAAAAAAAGAGCATATCTAAAGCATTCCTGCAGCGGTTTGGCAGTACAAGTAGTAGTATTCACTGCTCCTGCCACGTTCGACCAAGTACCGAGAGACCACCACCACCACGCCTTGTTTTGTGTTCTCCCTACGCACGAAGGGCCACGCGGCACCCGTCACCGCGGTGCAATGCGACGAGCATCGAGTGGTGTCGGCGGCGAAGGATGGTACGGTGTCAGTGTGGGACATCCGCAGCGGGCAGGAACTTTTCCAGATCTACGGTCACGCGGACGGGGTTAGCTCCCTCCAGTTCGACAGGGAGCAGCTCGTGACTGACGGTGAACCGATTTTCGACACACTGCTGTATGCAGGCCGTGTTGTTGTTCCTGTTGTCTTCTTCGCATCAAACATCGCTGCGGTCTCCGCTCAGTTCCTCGTGAGACCCCTACCGGCCCACCTGATACGGAGCAAATAATCTAGACCTTAAAAAACACGATGGCACACCTGTGTGTTCGCCCGCACATGTGCGCTAGATCAAACCACTCACAGCGCTCATTGATCCAGACTTGTTTGTTTCAAGAGAAAAGTGTTCCTCCCCCCCAACACACTGCAGCAACAGCAGCAATAGTTTCTGACACAATTTTTGTGACAGTTTCTGAAACAATGGTTGTGTTTTTTTTTTTCGTTCGCTCTCACGCTTCGCGACGAAACATTGTAGGCACCGGAGAGGCCTTGTACTTGCACGACTTCACGGGGAGAAGAGGAGCCCCCGCCGTGATGGGCTCGGGCAACCCTTTCGGCGATGACGACGACGACGACGACGACGACGACGTCGAAGATAGTCAAAGCGGGTTTCGTATCGGCGGGGGGGGCGGGGGACG
>CACKRE030004880.1:37962-48532 GCA_902602495.3 Ectocarpus sp. CCAP 1310/34 | reverse complement strand
AGAGAGAGAGAGAGAGAGAGAGAGAGAGAGAGAGAGAGAAAGCCAAATAGGGTTGTCGAGCCGATGACGATTCTGCCCTTGGGGAGCTCGATACACCAGCCGTTCGATAAGGCCTGAAGACCACAATACTGCTTGCGGGTTCGGTTCCAGATGAGCAACAGGCTCAAAGCTCATGCCGTACGGATCGAGCTCCAGGAGTACGCTGAATCCCATCCGCGCAACGGGGGGTGGAGGCTGGTGCGCCCGGCTATGCCATGGGTCTTGCTAGGAGATGTCGGCTGGTGGCCGTACTGGAGAAAGCTACATAGGTTTTGGATTATCTCGGCGGCGTCCCCCCACATTGCGCGACATACATATAGACCGTGATTTCCCATGCGTCCCAAAATGGGGAGCTTATAATGTGTGTGTCTCGGAACTCCACTACATCTTGCACCTGGTCACCAGGGGGCATACCCAAGGACAGCTCGGGGTAGGGCTTGGAAACCAACACAACTCAAAAGTCACTCTTGTTTTACCTCTGCCGCGGCTTTGGTAGGTGGGGGCTTGTCGTCACCCCCTTTCCTTGTCGGGCTGGGGATAAGGACGACATCATCGGCGGCGGCGGCGGCGGCCGGCTTTGTCTTGGGAGTGGTAAAGAACTTCGTCAGCGTGGGTTGCGCCTTGCCCACCTAGATTTTCAAACGCCGTCAAGGAACGAACGTGGAAGAAGACGAACGAGGTTGACAAAAAAAATCGGCACCGATTGGTTTGGTGACACTGAGATGAATAACAACGTGCGGAGAACGAGAGAGAAAAAATGAATGCACCAGCACACGTGAATGAAAGAAATACCGTACAAGGTTGATCGATAGACTTGTTGGTGAAACCCAGATACCGCATGCGAAGAACGAGCGACAAGTCAATGCACGGGGTGTATCTAGGCTGACCGCATATTACTATGTAAATAGCACCGGCAATCAGGCGACGAGAGGAGGGGAGGACACTCGTACCCACGCAATGACCAATTTGTCACAATGGACAGGATTGTTGTATTGTTGTGCGGGTACCCGTGTGCAGCTGGTGCCTCTGCCTCTCACTTCACCGGTACCGAGTGATTCCTGGCTTGTGATTCCCAAATGTGTGTGCTCTCCGGTGCTACATGTTGTGCTTGTAGACTATTATTATTTGTACTTTTTGACGGTAAATTTCAAAATTCCGATTTCGTATGGAAGATGAAGAGCATTGTGCGACGCTGTTGGCAACATGATGCAAAACACTTGCTGCAAAACTAGGCTCGCCCGGTATAGCAACGACGTGCTTGCGCGGCGCGCACGCCTCTGGCGGAAGAGGGCAGCTACTGCGCACGGACCCAAAGCAAGGCGTTGAAAAACAGCAAGATTCTCGTTTCGACAAGAGCCAGCAGCAGAGAGATTTCAAAAACAAAACTTGTTGCAGATTTGAGAGGTGAGTCTGTTGCATTTTGGCGGGGCAAACGCCAGCAGCAAGAGAGAACGGCGACATGGACGCTAGGCTGTGTTGTTGCAAAGCGTTGGTGCCCACCTCTGCCTTGTCCTTCTTCTTCCGAGCGGGAGCCCCACCGCCGCCAGTGCTGTTGCTGGGACGCCCCGGCCCGCGCTTTGTAGCTGGCGGCATCTTATCTCCTTTCCGCTCGCTCTGCTGTTGACCTCACACAACAACACACCACGTGTTGTAGCACAGCACACCGTCTAGCAATGGACGACTTTGGCAGCATGTGCAGCTGACTGAAGACGAATGGCCGAAGCGCGTGGTGTGTATGTAGCTGACCACTCGTATCGTTCAGCGCAAAGGTACTGCGAGCTGGCCGCGGTTGTTTTAAAAATTGGGGGTCGAATGATGTACAAAAATCGCTGAGAGTTGGTATGAGGGTTCGAATCCGCGGGACCCCTGCCCGTCTTGATCTTCCTGTGTGTCGCATCTGGTGTGCTGGTGTGCTTGTTGCCTGTTGCACCCAACACCACATTGACTTGCTCGCTCTGTCATGGCCTGTGTCTGGTAGTTTATGTACGAACTGTCATGCCCCAGGTGCTCCAATGTCTCTCCCGCAGCCCGCAGCAGCACGGGACGCAAGGACTGCTGTCTGTTGCACTTTTTCCCGAGCGTGACATGTACAAGCTCTCAACATCAGTATCCAAGCCCTCCGGATTGCGAGGGGGCGGCAACGTTCACCCCCCTCATACTCTAGGAAGCTGATATGTTGCCACTGGTGTTGGTGGTTTAACGACCCTGCTATTCTCCGATGCAGACCTGGAGAACTGCGGGCGGTGACAAACATGATTCGAGTTCTGTAACAACGTTCATGTTTTTTTCGTGGCACCCAGCTTGGCAAAACCTGTGGCTGTCATAGATGGTAAAGTGACCACATACATCTTAGGTTAACGTACAACAGTGTAAGACCTTGGTTAGAGCGACATTCTTCTACCGTTTCGATGGCGGCGCTGACCGGTGCGGTTGCTTGGTAGTGGAGTGCCAGTACCGTCGGCCGATCGAGTAATCAAGCCACACGAAACGAGCGCTGAGTGACGTGGATACTTGACAAACCAACTCTCTGCAGCAGAGGTGGCACCCTCCCCCCCACCCCCCATTAAGCAGGAACACGACGACTTTGACGAGCGCAACGTTACTGAGCATAGCGTTAGTATTGCCGGTCCAGAGGCATTTTTTTCGAAATACTACATGGAACAGTAGTGGGGGCGGAAGGAACCAAGCGGACTCAGAAAACCGAGGGCGCACGGACACCGAGGTCAAGGCGAGTGGAAACGTTCACCGGGGAGATCTAGAGACAAATTCACACCACCCGCGGACAGCACCAACCAGTGGGGAGATTGCCGTTGAAACCTTAAAAAAAAAACATGCCCTCAAATCATGCCTGGTGCCGAAAAACGGCGCGTGCGTCTTGTAGTTTCGACTCTCGTATCGAGATCCACCAAAAATTTAACATGAAGGGCTCGCGGCACAGGAAACAAGAATTTTCCCCAACATGCAACGAAGGGGGGAGCCGCCTGCAAAACTGCTGTCGTTGATACATACAAAAAAGGGGCGGCTAAACTCCGCTCAGAAGGCACAAGTCGGGTATCAAACACGCTGATTGATCCTGGGCCGACTAGCCGAGAGAACGCCGTTCGGATAGATAACATTCGAGATTTTAACAAAAGGTGGGTGATCGCCGCCCCCGCAAGCATGTAGAACGAGGCCACACGGCTGGTGGTTCACGTCACTACTGCACGAAGATGACACTTTCTCGTTATAACGCCATTTTGTCTGCCTGGAACAGAGGATTCATACAACCAGGTTGTGTACACACGCGCCAAACAAGACCAGGAGGACACTAAAGTAATGGTGTCTCTTCTCTCAACCCCTGTGCAAGTCCGTACGTATGACGGCAGTGCTTGCTCGACCATGCACACACCGAGCACGACAACAACGGAGCCGAATGGAGAATACAAACCCGAACCTCTCCTCAAGGCTGGTACACAACAAACAAACCAACCATCAACCACGAAGCGAAATGTCTTGAACGTAGTCATGCACCGCTAAAAAGATGCCGTGGCACTGAATTTTGAGTTGGACATGAGAGAAAGAGCGGTGGTTTACCTTTTGTTTCGCGGGCCTTTGAACGACCCCCCGCCCGCTCCAAACGGATTTCGCCGCCGGGACCTTCGCGGTAAATTTCCGATAGATACGGTAAAGCACCCGCCGATGAACTCACCCCCCAATACAAATACAAACAAGAAACACGCAATACGTCAACCTCGTCCACAACCTGACAACCTTGACCAACACGACGGCCAGGTACGACGTACCCTACGGCAAAACAATCAAAAAGCGCAACCCTTAGTCGGGACAACAAGCAAGGGTGCACCACCGAACGGTTTTTCTTGCACCGCTCTGCTGCCGTCGCTCTTGAGCTGTTGCCATCAACACACAAACGAGCCCGCACACGGCTTTCGTCGACCAGTGCATGCAGGAGGTCGGAATCGCGGAGACACTCTTTGGATGGCTATGACGGACCAAGCTGAATTTCCGCCGCAGCAGAAATGAGCGGGATCTGCTCGGCGAAGGACACCAGAACCGGGGCGTATCACCGGGGGGGGCGGAGGAAGGGGTATTGAGTGCTAGATACAAGTCATTGAGTTGGTCTACTTACGATCATCAACCACCTTTTCCGGCAAAGCAAATTCACATTGTGTGGCGTGGTTTGCGAAGAGGCAGCCTCTACCGCCCGCGCACTGATGTTCACTTTCTCACACCACGTCGTCATTCTCCAACAAGGCTTCACAAGAACACCACGACGGCCTTATCACTCGTCTCCCTTAGCCACCGCCATTACAATGACGCTCTACGCAGCGCGTCTTCCACAAAAGCACAAAAATTGCACAAGCCGATTGGCGAAAAAACCCACCCAGTGAAAAACAACCCCTCAAAACCCTGTTGTTGTAGGAAAAATCACCTGGTTTGCCATCTTCCCCCTCGCCGTTTCCGCCACCGCGTACGCCACCGCCCCTACCAGGCAGTAGAAGGCGAAGTTTGTGACGAACTGCTCACCCTCGGGCGCGACGTACCCCGCCGCCGTGCCCAGAAGCCCTAGCACCACGGTCAGGATGTCCACCAAGATCGCCTGCTGGACGTTGAAACGAATGAACCTGGCGTGACGTGGTGTGGCGTATGGTGTGGCCGCCGGCGGAGGGGAGAAAAGGAGGGAAGCGGGGGTGTTCGTCATGATGAACCCTTGCGGTGGAACGGCTTTGTTTGCGAGAATGCGTGTCTATCCAGGTGCTTCCGCATGGTGGTTAGCGTGTCCTTTGATAGTGCTGGTGCCTGGAGTAGTACCGGTCAAACCTCTGGTCGTGAATAGTCCGCTCCCCTACATGCAACCTACATATCCCTGTTGTGAAGAGTGCCGGTCAAACCTTTAGGCACACAAAGGCACCGTATCGGGACACCTACCGTATGCTATTTATGTCTTTGTATTTTGTGCCTCTCTGTGCACAGAATTCCAGGTAGAAGCTGTGGTGGTCGTGATGACAGCACCTCGACCAACAGACCGGACCATCACCGTCCACGGCAGTTAGTTGTATCGACGATCGCTTCGTCGTACGTTTTTCAAGCCATCCAAGCACCTTCCATCTTGAGAGACAAAAACTTCCCCGCCGTGCGCGCCCTCGCGTGCATGAGCCCAACCTACAGTACGTGCGAGGCAGAACAACGGCCATCTTCGACCCGCCTGCTCCTTGTCGAAGGCCAAACGCTTAACTCTTCCATATCCCGTCAAATAAATCAATGACAACCAATCAATAACGCACTCGTGATAACTCACTTCGAGGTGTCCTGCCGCGGGACCGAAACCCGCGTCGAAGGCCAAACCCTTAACTCTTCCCGATCACATCAAGCTAATGAAAGCGTTAACTCACCTAGAGGTGTCCTACCGCGGGACGGAAACCCGTGTCGAAGGTCAACGCTTAGCTTTTCCATATTACATCAGAGAAATGAATGCGCTCCCGCGAGAACTCACCTAGAGGTGTCCTGCCGTCGCACCGAAACCTGCAGGATGATGAACATCACCAGGGGCATGAAGGGCACGTTGTCCCAGATGGCCAGCGCTGGCGCGAGGACGCCGTGCACGAGACTCCCCAGCATGGGCACCGCGTGGAACACGTCGCGGCCGCAGTCGAGCCCGTCGAGCATCGGCAGGAGGTACACCTGTAGCGGCAGAGGTCACGGAATCGAGCAAGATTGGATGAGGAGGGTCAAGAAGAGGAGGGCAAAGAGGACGAGGAAGCGGAGGAGAAGGAGGAAGGGAAGGAGGAGGAGAAGGAGGAGGAAGAGGAGTAAACTTGTGTGCTTGAGAGCATCCTACTATATTACACTACTTTTGGCGTCGGCAGTGTTGGTGTACGAACGGACACAAACTACGAAAAAATCTGAACCCCCAAAGTCCACGCCATGCCACCACGCGACTGTACGAGCTCTACCATGACGATCGAAGGTAAAACAGCATACGTCCTGACAGTGAACCCCTCGCACAGTCCGGAACCCATGTGCGACCACCCCCCCTCCCAGAAATAAAAGTTCATCGCCCTCTGCTGTCTCGTCCAAATGATTACACGGGTAGCCCCCGCCCGTAAGAACTGGTCAGTTAAGAACTTCATGCTCAACGCTGTATCGAGCACAAGAACTTGCGTCCCGTTTGCGAACCCTGGTTAGAACCCCTCTACACTATAGGCGACATATCGGTCATTTGAAGCCCACAAGAGGAACTGAGAACCCCAGCTTTTGGTCCAAATCAGAGGTTCTAAACCGCGGGCGCTATTTGTGTGAAAAGTGCACCTGTGTCGCAAGCACTTAGGGTAGAGGGGATTTGGGAACTCCACTACAGCGATGGATTAGACTCAATCCAATATCAGCGAACTCCCAGACATCTACTGCTGTAGTCATGAATTTTCTACAGAGGCATGAAAAACGTTTGAACGATAGGAAAGAGCATGAAGTAGATCGGCCGGGGGGTTCTGCGCATGGGAGGAGACAGACGGTTAGCAAGCACATGCGCAATTCGCGCAGCCCCCCACGCTCTTGCAGACATTTTCGGCCCCTCGATGATGCCCTCTACAAAGCGCTGGAAGATATAGATATCGGTACGCTAGGGGTGGATGGTAGTATCCACTCAGCCAGCCAAGTCACAATCCGAACGCCCCGCACAAGCCTCTAGCGATACTCCGCCAACGTCGTTTTTCGAAGACTACACAGGGGGTACGGCAGTTGATACGGGTACCGGCTCTCTCTTGATATCTCGTGAGCGTTCCACACCCGCTTTTTCTATTAGGCGGTGAGCAACAACACCGCAGTCTCTTGTCACAGCAAGACCCTCTACAAGTACACTACATATTGTGCCTGTGTACTTGCAACCCTTGTGCCGCAAGGTCGTGCGGCGTTGGATCGCAGTGGACACCTTAAAAAGCGCAGGCAGGGATCCAAATATCTTGGCGGTCTATCTTGTGTTGTACTTCAGTAGTCTACAGCTGTTTCGCTGCAGCTGGTATGCAACCTAACATACAGAGACTTTTCAAGAATATAAGCTCATCCGGAAGATAAGAAATCGGAATTGAGACACATCAGGTCAGCGGTGAATCCTATACGAAAGAACTGCTGTACTATTATATAATACTACTCTCACAGGCGGTTGTGGCGACGAAATAATGAAACAACAAAAAAATGAACCAAAATCGAACAGCGCGATATATAGATACCTAGCGCGCCGCGTGGTGCTGCTGTTGTGTACCATATGTAGAACGCCAATAGTGACTCTTGTCATGACCACTCCCACAGAGAATACTCGCCGCGATTCCGCGAAAGTATCAACGGGAGGCAAGACGCATTGCCTCTGCCGGCGTCGGGGGTGATGATTCGGTACATGTAGAAGATGTGGACAGACAGCAGCAGTGCGTACCGGGCGTGTGTGGGTGTACGCTAAAAAAGTGGTGCGTGCTCCGTAGGGTCGCACTTGCTGCACTTTGTACACGCCCTGCACCTCCACAGCCAGGAAACTCACCACCGTCCCCAAAGCTCTGTTCCGCACGGACTCCCCCTTCTCCCCTCCCTGCCCCGACGCCTTCATGCTCAGCAGTGTCGTCCCAGTCGCCGCCGCCGTTCCCCTCCGCCGTCTAGACACCGCCTCCGCTGTCCCCTGTCTGCGGCGGTGTGACGACGGCGCTCGCGGCAACGAACGCCACCATCCCGTTGAGGAACTACAGAACGCGAGCGTAGCTGCTGTTGGTCGTAACAAGGAGGGAAAAAAGCCGGCCCGGTTCCCTCTGCTGCTGCTACAGAAGAACGGGAGAGCAGCAGCAGCAGTGGTCGCAGTCATCCTGTCGCTGCTGCTGCTGTGGACGGCAGCAGAAGCACGCGGTACGCCACGCAAGAGCAATCGGGATGACGATGATGCGTTGTTGTTGTTGACGTGGAAGGCTCTCGCCTGCCCCTCGCGGGCTGCAAGTACGGCCGCTGCAGCGGTCGCTGCATGGATCTTCGGCACGTACATGAAGCGCAGGTGCTGCTGCAGCTACGCAGCTCTAGCGCACTACTCCAGTACGCAACAGCAGTAGGCAGAGCTGAGATTCTGCACTTAATAAACCCCCAGCTTTTTCGGCGCACGGAAAAACGAAATGTCAACACGAGGCCGAAATAAATGAAGGGCGTCGTCGTTGCATCCACCCACGGTCCCTGGAAGTAAATCCTTGGACGTTCAAGGCAAACCAGCACCAAAATATATACTAGGGGTGTTGGTGGGCGTGCGCGGGTCCGTGAGTATGGTCCAGGGCAGGGCGGTAGTGCGGGAAGCTGCCAGCTCTGCCTGCTGCTGCCTGATTTGATTTCGAAAAGTTGTGGGGTGTTCGCAATTTGTATCTTCTTAATTGCGCCGCATGCCTGCCAAACATATCCTCTGTGTCCCCCCCCTCGACAGTCCAGCCAAGAGCAGAGAAAGTCGACCTGCGTGCCCTTCTCTCTGCCTTCCCCCCAGACGAAAACATCACCAACAGTAGCTCCTCTGTTGCAACGCACAAGGCTCGGTTACTGCTTCCCATAGGATCGCGAATCGCTTGGTTGAAGTGCCTGCGTTTTGTTTTGTGTCTCAACAATCCACACTCGAGGCGCGGCGGACAACGGCCAAGCAAGGCTGTGTGCTTAACGAGAGCGTAACAACAGCGACGCGGCCATAGACAGGGGGGAGATTAGGCGTATGCTTGAAGGAGGACCGGCTCACCTATCGCGAGGCATCAAGCTGGACTAGAGCTTGTCGAGCGTGTTTTTATTGGAAGGTAGAGGAACGCGGCGGTGGCTGCTTTCCCCAGGGGTGAGGACCAGCAGGACCTACCTGCACCCTCCCGGCGAGGATAGCAGCTCGCGCGTGTCGCCCTTATAGAGCAAGATACACAAGCCGGCAAATGGCGTCCTCTTCTGCCCCGCCGGCCTCCTCCCTGGGCCAGGACATCAAAGAGTTCTTGGAGAACGAGAAGGACATCGAGTTCGAGGAGGAGATCTCTCGCAACCCCTACCGGCTCAAGTCCTGGTGGAGGTACCTGCTGGCCAAGGAGGGCGCCAAGCGCAAGACGCGCAACATCATCCACGAGCGGGCGCTCAAGTTTCTCCCCAACAGGTAAGCGGCGAGTATGGTGAGAGAGTGGCGTGTGTCCTGTCTGGGTTTTTGTGTCCGCGCACGGTATGTTTGTGTTTTGTTTTCTATACAAACATCGAGCTGGGAGGTAGGGCCGGTCTTCTGGGGGGCACTGCTGTAGAGCTTGGCACTCAGGTTGGGTGACCTTGGACTCTCCCTCTGCCGGCGCACTGCTGCTACTGCTGTAGCCTACTGAGCGCCCATCGCCACATCAGTGTTGGTAGTAAAGTTACTCGGGAAGCTTGCTCAGGACCTGAAAAGGAAACGGTTCAAGCTGCAAAATAGTAGATATTTTTCCTGGTGCTTTTCGGTCTCTCAAAACGACAGGAAGGTGATTTAGGGAGAGACGTAGCCTACACGCTGTTGAGCTGCTTGTGCTTGTGCTTATGGCAGTCCTCATGTCTCATATCGCAGCATTTTATCTGTACTGCTGTGGTGCCCCCTGTCGCTACGGTGGTGCACTGAGGGGCGTACACGGATACGGCTCATAATTCGCTGCAGCATGCCCGTTCAGAGGAACGGCACCACCGTCGCACGCCTCTTCGAAGTGCATTGTACGTGTTTCAGTAGTCGATGAGTGTGGCCGGTTCATCATGCGACGTGCTCGTACGTTGACGCGTCCAAACCCTGGTATCCGCAGCAAAACATGCACCACGCTTTCGGTTGTCCCTTGTGTCATTTCCGGCGTCGGACGTGAAGCGGGATTTGCCCGCAGACGAAGTCTCGCGGACAAATCGTTACATCTTTCATCAGCAGCGTTCTCTCCCCTTTCCGCAAGCGCTCACTTTACGCCCACCCGCCGCGCTTTGTGCGTGCGCGCGAACGTCGTGGGCCGCAAGCAGCTACAAGCTTTGGAACCAGTACCTGCGTGAGAGGAGAGCGGCGGTAGAGGGGAAGTGCATCACGGACCCAGCGTGCCAGATCGTGGTCAATGCCCACGAGCGNGGGGGGGGGGGGGGGGGGGGGGGGGGGGGGGGGGGGGGGGGGGGGGGGGGGGGGGGGGGGGGGGGGGGGGGGGGGGGGGGGGGGGGGGGGGGCGTACTCTTCTGTTGTTTTTGCATGCCTTAGCGGCTAGACCATTGACAACGTGTCCTCGAGAGGATGGAGATTGGACCGATCACCAAAGGCCGATCGTTCCTTCCTACTTAACCAAAGATGGCAAAAAATGAATTGTTGGGGGAGGCGGGGGGGGGATGAGATGGGCGAAGAATGAGAAGGTAGAGAGAGATTGACGAGGGAGGGATCGGTTTATATGTATACAAGCGGTAGACCGGGACTGTGTCAAGCCCTCGGAACAAAGGGTTCAACGCGCTGGATACATGAAGCCTCCAATACCTCCCTCCCCCCGGTGTTTGCCATCGATGAGTACACCCCCCCCCCCCC
>CACKRE030004878.1:92606-103232 GCA_902602495.3 Ectocarpus sp. CCAP 1310/34 | reverse complement strand
TCCGTTTCATCGATAACTGCGCCAATTGGCGACGTTCTGCAAAAAAAACGAGTGCCCAAGCCTACTCCTAATAGGTGAACACTCCTCGCGTCGTCGTTTCCTTGCACCAACCCCGAAGTCACTCGTTCACACCCGATTTGTCTTCTCTTTGCGGCGTCCTTCAACTGCTGTCATTTGGGACACGTGTGTGTCGGTTTGGTTCTGCTGCTACGTGTGTGTCGGTCGGTTTGGTTCTGCTGCTGCTGTGTTCTTTTTTTGACCTCGTCCACACCGAGTGGCCAACTTTGGCACGTGTTCAGACCAGCTACCACGCATCTCCTCCTCTACAGCTCGCGGCTTTCACTATCTGCATATCACAGAGGGTGTTCGCGTGTGGTTTGCAGACCACGACAGGGCGTAGTGAGGAGGGGCTCGCGATCGGCTCACGTGCTAGTTCAAATATTCTGCTGACGCTGTGTTCTGAGTGGTGGGGCATTTTTTTCTACTTCATTTAACGCATACGGAGTGCTGACAACAACGATTCGCATCAACAACATCGCATCAACAACATTTCGGGTGTGTGTACCAAAACAAAAGCAACACATATTCACGGGGGGCGCACGACCCAACCTACTGCAGGTACTTTCCGCAGCACAGGTTATGCTGTTGTGATGGTGCGCGCGGATAAAACTCCCCCCGCTCGGGGTCTAGTAGTTGTATCTTTTTACCACTAGACGGCTGTCTGTGACATATCTTCCCCACGCATCGTCATGAACTAACCTGGTCGCATTGAAACTGAAAGGTAAACTACGCGGGGTGCAGCAAGCCCGTGTTGGGCGTCTGTTGGGGCAGTGGGTAGTCGGCCGTGTTAGGCCGAGAGAGAGAGGTAGAGATTGAGATTGCGTTGGCGTTGGAGAAAGCGTTGGAGAAGGAAACTTGATTGGAGAGAGACGGCGGTAGCGGTGGAGAGAGCGAAAGCAGTGCGCTAGATGCGCGAGCCTTCAACACCGCAACCAAGGCCAAAAGGGTCCCCGTATCTGCATCGGTGGTACCCATCAACATACGAAATTCTCAACACGTATCCCCGAGGATCCTCACGTCTAGAGACTGCTGCGAGTATATCTTACATCCCCCCTGCTCGCAACAGTATCTTCACTGCAAACTACGAAACAATATCGGATATCTCAACCAAAAGACGTCTTTTCCTGAATATATGCGATCAAGATTACTTCCAAAATATATGACACGAAAACCAAGTCCAAGAAACATGAATACTGCTGCATCGCGCGTGAAAATAACTTAGCGCGGAAAGCAAAACAATCAAATCGAAAGCCAAACCAAACTCATCAGAAAAATAATAAAAACTCATGCCAAATTCATCACAAAATCACGGTGAGACTCGAACGCATCCTTGGGCAAACTTTTCGTAAGAAAGTCTGCACGCTGGTACGGAGACGGCACGTGAATCACCGAAATCTCCTTCCTCTCTACCAGTTCCCTGAGAAAATGGTGCCTTACATCAATGTGCTTCGAGTTCGAGTTTGAGATGGGGTTCTGCGCTAGTTGAATCGCCCCCTGGTTGTCCTCGAAGACGGGGATGCACGGCATGCCGACCTGCGGCAACATGAAACGCCAAATCTGCCTCAAAAACAAAATCTCCTTCACTACGTCGCCTAGCGCGACGTACTCTGCTTCTGTCGTCGAAAGCGTGACGCATTTTTGCGTTCTGGAAAACCAAGACACAGCGCCTCCTCCACACGTCACGATCCCCCCTGATACCGACCTACGGTCTGCTGCCTTGCTTGCAAAGTCCGCATCAGCGTATCCCTGCAAGCTGAATCCCTCTACCGTACCTCTCTGAAACGAAATACCAAAGTGACTCGTCCTCCTCGCATAGCCCAAAATATCCATCGCTGCATTCCAGTGTACCAGCTTCGGAGATGCGCAATACCTAGCTACTGCCCTTACTGCATTCGCAATGTCTGGTCTAGTCTGAGTCGCCAGCCACATCAACGATCCTACCAGCTCACGAAACGGAAACTCTGTCGCCACCTCATCCGCATCAAAATCAGAAAGCTTCACACCCGAAGACATCGGAACGCTCCTACCTCCCACTACTCCATATTCTGCTGCTAGCTCGTCCGTGAAAGTCTGCTGAGAAATCGTCAACCTACCGGTCTCCTTATTCCTCTCGTAAAAGCACCCAGAATACCATCTCAACTCTCCCAGGTTCTTCACTGGCACGGACTTGTTAAGGTCAGCGCCAAACTTATCACATCTCTCCCTCTCTCCAACAGCAAAGATGTCATCTACATGTACAACCAAAATCAAAACAACACATCCATCCTCAATCAAACGAAACACACAAGCATCGGCCATGCACTGCTCAAATCCTAACGCCACCAAACACCTCTTCAGCATTGCATGCCACTGCCTAGATGCCTGTCTTAAGCCATACAGACTCTTGCCTAGTTTTACAATCATTCCTGATAGAGCTCCACATCCCTGCGGCAAACGCATGTACACGTCTTCCTCCAACTCCGAACGCACAAAAGCTTGCTCAACATCGAAATGACACAAGTCGAGGTTCAACTCGCACGCCAAAGCAGCCAACATCCTAACACATGAAACAGAAACGGTAGGCGCGTACAACTCTCCAAAGTCAATGTACTCTCTCTGCATATCACCTCTCGCTACAAGTCTCGACTTAACCTTAGTGGGCCATCCAAACTCATCTGCCTTCCAATCGAATACCCACTTAGCGTTAATTGCGTTCTCCACTAGTTGCTACTTCGCCGGAGTAAAAGTCCCCGCTTCCAACAAGCCATAAAACTCCCTTTGCATAGAGTCGCTCCAAAGGTGCCGGTGCTCCGACGCCATGGCCTCTTTGTAGCTCTTGGGGACACGAAGGTCGCTGGCCTGGCAATGCGGAAGGTCAGGGCGTTGCTCCGGCGGGCGCTGGTCTCGCAGCGTGGCGTCGATGTCTTCCCGGTTGGCGAGGAGCGTGGCAAATGCGAGTGGAAAGCCCGCTCCTGCAGCCCCCGGGTCCACTGCTGCGAGTGCTCCCGCCTGCTCTCCGGCCCCCGTTCCCCCCGGCTCTCCGGCCTCCGCCCCCCCCAGCTCCCTGCGCTCCTTATCCACCGCGCTCCGAGCCTCCAGCATCGACACCAGAGTGTTCCTGTCTAGCATCGAGATGAGTCCTGTGCTGTGCCTCGTGCCCGATCTCGTACGGCTTGGCAGCCGCGGGTCTGTCATACCCTCGGCCTTTGTACCCGGGCGAAGCTGCCGCATGGCGTGAGCCGTAAGCGGGGGCATCGCGGGGTCCGGCGGCGGCGGCGGCTGGTATGGATCGGGGGTCGCCGACGGTGACGGCGGAGAGGCAGAGGACGGATTGCCAGGAGCGGGGGTCGCCGACGGTGACGGCGAAGTGGCAGAGGGCGGCTGTGAAGGCGTGGGAGCGGGCGGCGGCGTGGTCGCTGGCGGCGGCGTTGCGGCAGGGGTCGAAGAGGCAGAGGGAGCGGGAGCGGGCGACGGCGTGGGCGCTGGCGGTGGCGGTGTGGCGGTCGAAGGCGTCGGTGCTGGGCCAAAGTTGATCGAGACGACCGGCGGCGTGAACGGGGGGGGTGTCGGCGCAGCGGTGATACCAGCGGAACCCCCCTCGCCGGCTGGCGCCGACGTCACCCACGACACGTTGTTGGTGTAGACGACGCGGCCGGTGGACGCCTTGAGGACCTTGACGGTGCCGCTCGGGTGGTTGTCGCCGCCGTTCAGGTAGTAACAGAGCGTGGCCTGGTCGTCGAGCTTGGTGCGGCGGTCCTCGCGCATGAAGCCGGGCTGGAAGAACGGCAGCACGCGGAACGGCCCCTGCTCGCCGGTGAACATCTCGTGCGGCGAGCGCCGCCCGGGGTTGGCCTTGGTCGCCGACTGGTTGAGAGCGTCGGCGGCCCACTTCGCCGATTCCATCCAAAGACGGTCACCACGCTCGTCGAGGCCGGGGATGGAGGCGAAGTCGACGTGGAACACACGGCCAGCGCTGCGGCGGGCGGCCATGCCGGCCTTCATGATCCGCCAGATGGCGCTCTCGACGACGCCGTTGTACTGCGGGACGCCGGGCGGGGTGAACTCGACGCCGATGCCGTTGTCGTCGCAGAAGCGCCGGAAATCGCCGCGGGTCCACTCTGTGCCGTTGTCGACGCGGAAACATTCGATTCGTCCGATGTCGTACCGCCCCACGTCCGCCAGCAGCCTTTTCGTTGCCGCCAGCGCGTCGGACTTCCGCCGGAGACCGTAGACTTTGTTCCACCGCGAGGCGCTGTCCACGGCGACGAACAGGTAGAGGTTGCCGCCCAGGGAAGGCACCAGCGGTCCACACAGGTCCAGGTGAACACGCCCGAGAGGCTTGGACGCCCTCGCTCCCGGCCCCCGCGGCACCGACGCTCGCCTGCCCTTCGCCTTCATGCAGTCCGTGCACGGTTCCAGCTTGCCGGTGAGCACGATGCCTCTCTGCTGGGCAGTTTCTCTCAAAAGAGGCTCGCAAGCGTGGGCAAGGGAGCGGTGGAAGCGGTTGATGTCAACGGACTTTTCGGTCGATCCAAGAGTGAACGGGGACGCACCAGGGCCAAGCGCGGCCGCACCCAAGTCAAAATCAGCACCTCCGTCAATGCTATCCAAAACACCAGCCACATTCGCAGCGTCACTCTCTGGGATAAATACGGGGAAAAAATCTTGATGTGGGGTGTCATCATAGCCATCCATGAGCTGCTCGTCGGTGAGCACACTCGTATCTCCAAGATCCATACCCGGGAAAGTACCCACACACTCAAAACCGGAAGCCGAAGAAGGTACTACGTCGGCATAGCCGGCGGGCGGGACGCTCTCACTCGCAGGTACTACACTGGTTGGACCAGTGGGCGGGACGCTCTCACTCGAAGGTACTACGGTAGCAGAGCCTGCGGAAGGAACACGCAATACGGACACCAATGATTCCGCGGAGCCCCCTTTTTGGGAAGAGGAACGCGTGGAGCCAACGGCGGGGGTGGTAACGGGGGATCTCACGAAGGCAGGCAAGGCAGCAGAGTCTACCACAATCGCAGACGGGTCGTAAGGCATGCGCATTGCATAGGCGGCAGAAGCTTTCTCCTCTCTAGCAAACAGCAGTCCGTTACGCAGGGTCACACCACGCTCGTCATGGATTATTCGTTGCCGAAGGGAAACAGCATGCGTCGAAAACAAGTTGAAACTCAGACTCTCGACCACAGACACGTCAGTCAGCTTCACATACATCGTCGTTGGCACACCGTTTTCACCTTCCTGGAAAAAGCTGAGGTTGATGCTACCGATTGCTTTCACCTTCAGCAGACGACCATCTCCTACAATGACATACTGCCTATTCGAGGGTATCTCCTGCAAGTCGTACATGTGCAAGTCACTGTTGGTGAAACTGTTGCTGGCTCCTGAGTCAGCTACCCATCTCTCGCTACCAGGCGGCCCCTCACTAGATTTCACACTCAGCAAAGACGAAGCACTAGAAGCAGACTCTACTCCTATCGTCACTCCTATCCTACTGAAAAAATCGTCAGGGTGAGACTTGCCTAGGGGCACCGATTGTGCCGTGCAGAGGTGGAGGTAGCCCGAAGATGGAGGCGCGCCAGGAGAAGGAGTAGAGGACGAGGAGGAAGCGGTGCTGCTGCTGCTCGCGGGGGGGGGCTGACGTTGCTGCTCGGATGACGAATCTTCGCCGGCGGGAGGGTAGTAGACGTAGTGGATGCCGCCGTCAGATGAACGGCTGTCTTCGTACCCTGAGGGGTAGCTGTAGCTGTCTCCACCGCCGGCGTAGTGGGCGTACCCGGCGTCGTGGTAGCCGCCGTCGTAGTAGTAGCCGTCGTCGTAGTCGCCATAGTCTTCGTAGTAGCCACCATCATCGTGGGCGTAGTACACAACGTACGCCTGCTCTCTTCCGTGGCCAGAACGCGCGTGCCCCGGGCCTCTCCCTGCCCGCTCTCTCTCGGCACGCCCGTCGCTGCTGTGGCGTCCCGAGGGCCCTCGACCCCCCGGGTGCCGCCCCAGACGACCACCAGGTCCACGTCCACGAAGAGGTCGCGGGGGGGGTGAGGCTTGGCTCCAGCCACCGCCACCATGACCGGTGTGGTGCTGCTGCCCTTCAACTCTCACCCAACGCCCGCCACCCCGGCCGGCTCCCGACGGCGGTCTTCCTCCTCGCTGGCTCCAGCCGCCGCCACGGCCTCCGCCGCCACCTCCGTGGCGATCCTCGGCGGCTGCTCTCGTGCGAGTCCGCCGCAGATGCTGCTGGTAACGGCATTGCCCGTTCGTGTGTAGTTCGGACTGGTGGTAGCGGCAAAAACCGGTGGGATCTTCGACGAACACGTCACGGTTTCTCTCGCCATCACGGATTTCACGGTCTTGACCGTCGACTACTCCTTGTCCCCCGGATGCCCCCCCATTGCCCCCGCCGCTCCGGCTCGCACCGGACGCGACGAGGGCGAGCTCCGCCTCTCGCCTCTGCTCCTTGCTCCTCTCGCGCTCCATCTCCATGTGGGCGTCCCTCACCACAGTCTCAAGGGCATGCAAAGTCACGACATCGCTTGCTAGCAATATTCCTTTTTGCACGGCATACGATGGGGGAAGGCCGCGCACAACGTCCTTGTAAGCATGTGTTGTGTCTTTGATAGTTCCTACTGAGGCAAGACGTAATCGAAGAGCTTCCGACCTTGCTATGTAATCCTGTGGGTTCTCCGACTCACGCATTTCTAACGCCAACCACTCTTGCTCAAGCCTAGTCTTCTCAGACTCCTTCTTCTCTTGGTAGAAATTCGTGACGATCTTCCACCCCTGCTGGGGACTCTCACATGCCATGATCAAGTTCTGGATCGGAGGGTATAGAATCTTGCTGATGATAATATTCCACAACTTCAACGACTTGTCCACCACATCAGTCCCGAAGATGCCCCTTAGCTCTGCTAGATCCACACCCCTCTTGCCAACCTTGACATCAGTGATCCCTAATACATCATATACACCCTCTTCCTGAAAATACGACACCATCTTACTGCGAAAAACATCAAACATAATATACAAATCCTGCTCTTTCTTCACACTTCCAAGCCAAGGGTCTATGTCAGAGCCGGGGTTGACACGAAACGTGCCTGTGTGGGCAAAGCCCTGATGTCCAGACATGGCCTCGGCTGTCGCCTTGACCGCTTGCGCCACGATGTTGGCGACGTTGGTGGGATTGTTGAATGATTGGGATCCCTGGCTGGAGGGTGAAGGCTGGTTGCCGGTGGGCGGTATGTCGGCTGGTGTGGGACGTAGCGACTGCTCGCCGATGGTAGGTGACTGCTGTTCTGCTGGCAGTGGGGCGATTTCTGCTCTCTCCTTCGCAAGTTGGGCGTCCACCCTTCGTTGAACTTCTTGTTGCAGCTCTTCTTTGCTGAGGGTGGAGAGGTCGATTTCGGAATCCTCCGAGGTAGGCATGATGTTTTTGTTGTGGGAGTCTACCGATTGCGCGTGAATGCACAACCCCCCGGTGTACTACGACCGCGCGCAGAATCTGAATCTGATTCGCACTAGTGTGAAAGGTAAACTACGCGGGGTGCAGCAAGCCCGTGTTGGGCGTCTGTTGGGGCAGTGGGTAGTCGGCCGTGTTAGGCCGAGAGAGAGAGGTAGAGATTGAGATTGCGTTGGCGTTGGAGAAAGCGTTGGAGAAGGAAACTTGATTGGAGAGAGACGGCGGTAGCGGTGGAGAGAGCGAAAGCAGTGCGCTAGATGCGCGAGCCTTCAACACCGCAACCAAGGCCAAAAGGGTCCCCGTATCTGCATCGGTGGTACCCATCAACATACGAAATTCTCAACACGTATCCCCGAGGATCCTCACGTCTAGAGACTGCTGCGAGTATATCTTACAGAAACCATTGACGTGGCAGTCAGTTATGGCCGCTGCTGCTCAGAGTTGGGTTGTATTTGCGTTCGCATTTAGACTTATAGGCACCCATCGGAAGCCATGCATTCCATGAGCTCTTTGGAAAATATTACGCCATTATCCGCACAGGGGATGGATCGATCGTGATTGCAGCACATTAGTGTGTTGTGTAGTAAATGCTGACAAGTCGACCACTGTTGTTACTCTGGTGGGCATGAAGACGCCAACATTAAGGTGTGCCGCACGGAGTTCCACCATGCATGATAGTACGAGTAGTAAGCTCTAAAAGTCGACTGTTATTACCCATGATGACATTAATACGTCTAGCTGTTATTATTGTGTCGTTACACTGGGTGCTGCACGGCGATCTTCCATGACTTGTCTCGGCCACAGGTGAACTATTTTCCACAAACGCGGTAGCTTTAACCGTGCCTTCTGATTCTATTTCGACACCTTTTCGTAATTACCAGGAACTCGGAGAGCATATTCTGCCAACATCCGAACAGGGGATGGATCAATCGTGATGACCTCACACAAGTGTGTTTTGTAGCAAATTCTAAAAAGTCGACTACTGTTATTACCCAGGAGGACATTAATAAGTATAATTATGACTGTGTCGTTACACTGGGTGTGGCATCACGATCTTGCATGACTTGCCTCGGCCAGAGGTGGCATATACTCATTCCGACACCTTGTTATCATACTCCCCTGCCGGTCCACGATGTTTGTGTCAGGTGCAAAACATGGATCCTACCACCGACACGTCGTACACCCGAACCATGGCTGTCGACGGCCGAGTATTAAGGAAACATTGTGAAGCAAAGCACAAGAAAGAAACCACCCAGACCCCGAACCTCTAAAGTCTAGCGTGCTGTTGTATTGACGCATGAACGCAGTGCCCAGAATGAGACTTACCGGAAGTCCCTCCACAATTCTCACTTTCACCCCAAAAATCTCATCAATCAGGGGAAATACTAAGAACAGCACACATGTCCCTCTGATGGTCATCGGAGCTACCCCACTGTCACGTGGATTAGCTGCTCGTAATCGGCCGCTTCCTATTGTTGACACCATGTTCTTTCCTCCATGTACTGACTTCTTTCCACGCCTTAAATGAACTTCCAAGGCGCATAATTTCCTCCTCCCGTGCCCGAGTCCACCAGCACCTCCACTGTCTGGGTCCTTTGTCTGGTTTGTTTATTCCATAGATTCGCCTTGACCCATGCTTGTCGTGCACCTCGAGATGGCGAAGCGGTCTTGTTCGTGGGAGTCACCACGGCAACTTCATTTGCCATGTCACTGCCGCATGACTCTTGCGTTGGATGCAGGTCTTGTGTGTTCCCCAAGAGTCTTGCTCCCAGGGCGCACCTTCAGTTGGTCGATGATTCTTCTCCCTCTACTTCCTCAAAGTCCATCACCTCTCAAGCCTCCGCCGCCCCCTCCGCCGCCGGGAGGACCGCCTCCTTCGCAACCCCAGCAGCAGGGAGGACCGCCCCCTCCCCCACCTTCTCAGTCGCCAAAAAAAACTCCACCGCAAGCGCCGTCTGGAGGACTGCCTCCTCTGCAACCTCAACAGCAGGGAGGACCGCCCCCTCAGCAACATCAACAGCAGGTAGGACCGCCTCCGCTACCGCCTGGCGGGCAGCCGCCTCAACAACCTCAAGAGCAAGGAGGACCGCCTCTTCTGCTGCAGGGAGGACCGCATCCAATGATACCTGGAGGACAGCTTCCTCTGCCACCGGAAGGACCGCCTGGAGGAGCACCTTTCCAACCCCAGCAGCAGGGAGAACAGCTTTCTCTGCCGCCGGGGGGACAGCCTGGAGGATCGTCGCCGTCGCACCCCCAACAGCAAGGAGGACTGCTCCCTCTACCGCAGGGAGGACCGCTGGGAGAATCAGCTTCCACAGCAGGGAGGTAACATACTTCCTCCATTTTAGGACTATGGAGGTCAAGCGCCGTATTCTCTGCAGCACGGGGAGCCTTATTCCCAGAACGATGGAGGACCGCAGCCTCTTCATCTCCATCAGCCGGCCGAGTCACTTCTGCCGACGCCTCCGCAGCAGGGAGGACCATCCACTCATCATGTTGGATTTACAACGAACTACGCACACGCGGGAGGACCTCTTCCACACCAGGGAGGCTTCTCCCACCCAGGGGGGGTGCCTCACCAGCTTGCGCCCTTCCAAGTTCAGTTTCTGTACCATGCGAACTTGACCGGAGGAAGTCCCCACAGGCCTTATAACCGGGGAGGCTTCCAGCCGCAGGGAGGGATTCACCGTCAACCTCAGCCATTCTCCTATAATGGAGGGGGGGGACAACCGCGTTCTGAGGGCCCAGGATATGGCTTCTCATCTCTACAACATGGAGGGGGGGGAGGTGTGGGGTCGACGCCTCACGGATACGGATACAACGGAGGATACTATGGACCGTCACCTTTCTCCTCTGTGTATGCGGTCAACATGGCAGACCCTAAACAGCGTCGTCAAGTATGGGAAGGTATCGAGAAACGCATTGTCCAGCGTACGGGGGAAGGAGATTTCGAGGGACCCCCGTTGCAGACTAACACGCAGGAAACACCCACTTTGAAGGCTCCACATGATCCGCTTGTATTCCAAGACTTAGTAACGAAGGCGTACGCGATGGAGTCAGGGGCACGCCACAACTGCATACCCCGGACTTGAAAAATCTTCAAGTAATGGGGGGGGGGGGGG